>RJWT010017108.1:0-19518 GCA_004365215.1 Cuniculus paca | reverse complement strand
TCACCATGAGAGGCGCTAGACTGTCCACATATTCTGAGATGAGAAACACCATGTCACATTGTGAATATTCATCCTTCACTTCACCTTTGTCAAAAACTATCTGCAGCCTATCAAATATTTCAAGTGCTCTACTATGTTCTTTAACCTTTTCATGACATATTTGATGTGCAGCACAGTAACTTATCCCTACATTCATTGAATTGTCCCCACTTACAGCTACTTATTGAGTGGTTGCATGGGTTTGGCCTGGGATGTTGTGTGGCTAAGGTGGCTTTTATGTGAGGTGCTGTCCATAAGATATAAAGGATTTGATGACTGACACCATAATCTCTAAAGGGAAGAAAAGGCTAATATTGAAAAAATATGTGCAAACAAAAACCATTCCACCAGTAAAATCATTGAAAGCATAAAGATTATTTTTCTCTTTTCAAGTTAATAAAAACAAAACCAACAATATTCTAATATCAAGTTGGGATATTATGAAGCAAAATTGACTTTTTCCCTAATTTTCTATAAATGAAACAGTTTTCCATAATCTCATAAAGGGCAGAAACATTCTAATGTATAAGTTCATAGAATGAAAACCAATTATGGCACTGTCATGTCACCTGTAGAAAAGAAACTGCCTTTGTATTAGAAAGGTTAAATTTAAATGTCATGTATATTATGGTTCAAAGGAAAATATGAATACTAAAGCAGGAAAATTAATGGGTTTTAGAAAGACACATTAAGACTTTATGAAACTAACAAGAGAACCTTACATCCGTTGGGCATTCAACAGATGAAAGAAAGCAGGGAATTTGTAAAGCTTTTACTTGTGCACTGCTGGGTTATTGCACTTGTCTATCTAGTCCTTTCCTGGCTATAACACGTGGGGCAAAATTCCTCTGGTTCTTTTTTTTAATTATTTTTGAAGAGAATATAACCAAACAAAATAAAACAGAATAGAGTCAATCACAACAAAACAATGAACATGGTACATAGCTTCCAAACAGGGTAAAAGGCAATCAATAATGGCTACCATAATGCCTCTTGTTATCTTCAGCATAACTGCCCATAACATCAGGGATAAATAAAATCAAACAAAATAGAATAGAATAAAACCAGTAAAAAAATGCAATGAAAGCAATACAGAACTTCAAGATAATAGTAAAACAACAGTGGCTACCATTATGCTTCTTGTTACCTTCAGAGTAGTTGTCTATACCTTCTTATGTAATACAATCAAACAAAACAGAATAGAGTGAAATCAATCAAAATGAAACAATGAAAGCAAGATAGGACTTCAAAACAAGACAATTGGAAATCCATGATGGCTATAATTATATATTTTGTTATCTTTGAAATAGCTGTCCATGCCATCAACTATAATAAAATAAAAAAAATAGAATAAAACCAAACTAAATAGAATAATAAAGACAATATGGGTTTCAAATCACAATAGTAGATTAACAATGGCCACTGCCTTCCCTTTTTAGATAATTCCTCCGCTTTCACTTTCACCGTATGTACTGTGCATTTTGGATCCCACTAACTTCTTTAGCTTGTTATACTAGGGTGACAACATGAAATTCACCCATGTGACTCTGAACCATTTCATCCATAAGCGTGATCTCAAGTTGTATCCATTTACCTACAAGAACCTTGAGGTTATCTTCCTTTATAGCTGAGTAGGTTTCCATTGTATAAAATGCCATGTGTTTCTTATCCATTCTGCAGTTGATGGGCAAGCTTCCCTTACTTTTTTTCTGGCTCCCTGTCACATAGGGCATTGTGTAAAGAAACTGAAGATAGACTTTCAGACCTTGAAGACAGGTTTGCAGCTTGTGATCACAAAAGGAAAGATCTCTTAAAAAAGCAAGGAACCAGGAAGTAACAATTCAACAGCTACAAGACAACTCAAAGAAACATAACTTAAGAATTAAAAGTGTTAATGAAAAAGCAGGGTTCAAGACAAAGGACATCAGGACCCTATTTACAGAAATAATTTCTGAGAACTGCCCAAGCATGGGAAAAGGAAATGATGTTCAAATAAGTGAGGCATGTAGAACTCCAGCTAACCATAATGAAAACTAATCTATGCCCAGACATATAATAATCAAGATCCCAGAAATTCGACTCAAGAACAGAATATTAAAAGCTGTTAGAGAAAAGAAACAGATCACCTATAAAGGAAAACCCATCAGAATCATGGCAGTCTTCTCAACACAAACTGGCAAGTTGAGAAGAGGCTAGAGTGAAGTATTGCAGGTCCTGAAAGAAAACAACTTCCAACCCAGACTTATGTACCCTGCAAAACTTCCTTTCAAAATGAATGGAGAAACAAGATACTTCCATGACAAAGAACAACTCGAGGAATTCATGACCACCAAACCAACCCTACAAAGAATACTAAAGGACATTCTAGAGAGAGATAAAAATGACCACAGTCTCAGGAACAATGGCAGAGGGGGACTATCAAGCAGGGGCAGCTGATTGAATGGAGCAGAAAAACAGGGAGCCAATGGTAGGAAAATAGCATGGCAGAGACAATGCAGTGCAAGAGGTCCATAATCGTTAATGTGGATGTCTTCAATGCACCAAAAGAAAGAAACACAGGCAGAGTGGATCAGAAGACAGGATCCATCAATATTTTCTATACAAGAAACATATTTAACTAGAAAGAAAATTCATAGACTGAAAGTCCTCTGGTTCTTTGTTCTGTGTATTTACAGTGAGGGTTTAGATTACTTAAGTTTGAAAGTTTAGATTCCTGTATAATTTTTAGTGTTTCCTAAAGCAGAAATACCTTTTTGATGTAAACTTTATAGGTCTATTTTTCACCCTCAATTAGTTCTATTTTTCAAACTGTGTTTTCTTAAACTTACAAATACCAGTGCAAGAATACTTATTTTATTGTCGTTTCAATGATGTATGTGTCTTACTATAAAATGTTAAATAACATGGTGGAATCTGTTAGTCCTAGTTCCAGAAGAAATTTTTAAAACAATTTCCTATTGTTGCTCTATTGGAGATTATTTTAATAATTTTAACATTGGCCCTGCTGCTTTTAATTAATGAATTCTATGTATTGTCTTGCCATGAGACAGAGATCAGGAACCACCAATTTTTTGTTAAAACATTTTTCTTAAAAAGCAGTTAAATCCATTTATTTACTTATTATCCAGATATTCCTACACATTTAATTGATAGAGTTTAGAAAGTGTTTGCTGGCCTTTCCTACAAAAGACAGAATGAAGATTTGCCACATTTCTAAAATGTTCTGCCTTCTCTTTCTCTACTGTTTACAGTTAACTTGGTAGAATTAGTAATGTGTTCTGCTCTCCTGTCAGTTAACGTTAGAATTTAAAATATGCTTAAACCGCTTTCTTAATTTTAGTCAAATTTCGATAGCTTAAATTTCTTATATAAAAATGAGAATGTCTGCATTCTCACAGTTGGTACCATGCCTCCTCTCTCCCACTTGTCTTTTTCATGTGGATCCTGCCATGTTGTGTCTCCTGTGAGTCAGAATCATTCCCCCAACTTGTCTGTCACTAAACTCCTTATTCGAAATGGCAGAGAAATTGCCAGCCTCACCAGCGACCCAGACTTCACCTTCTCCAGGGGCGTTGCACAAGTGGCGACATCTTTCTGACCCTTCCAGTTAGGAGCAGCCATGTAAGTCATTTCTGATCAAAAGAATATAAACAGAAATTATGCTTATAACATCTAACTTGGCCCTAGAGGCCAGGCTTGATTTTATCCATTGCTAGGTGAATATGGAAGATTTTGAGGACTTGGCAGAGGGATTAAAGATCAAAGTTCTGTGACTTTGGGTCTCAACCAGTATTATATTTTGAGAAGAAGGAAAAATTCTCATTTAATATGTAACCAACTGATATCCTTATTCAGCATCCATAGAAAAAGAAACAATCTTCCTAATGAGTACAAAAATCATTTCCCTTTTGAATTTTATTTTTTTTTAGTTTCTTTGATCCTGATATTTACACTGTCCTTTAATAAAATATATAAAAATCTTAACATTTTAACTACTTTTTAACTACTTTTAAATTTTAACTACTTTTAAAACCTTCATCCATATATGCTACTACTATAATACATTTTAGCACAAATATTTCGATATCTCTATGACATTATTAGGAATATATATATATATATATATATATATATATATATATATTGCTGTTTGAATTACTGAAGGTCTCACTTTATAGTTCAGGCTGCTTTTAAACTCACTATGTAGCCGAGGCTGTACTCAAACTCACAGCAATCCTCCTGCCCCAGCCTCCTGAGTGAGGATTTTACATTTAAGTAACATCATTCTTTTGAAATTGGAAAGAAGACTCTGCCCATTTGATCTAGAAACCTGGGTATTTCCTGTGTTAAAGTTGTTCTATTGTCAATTATTTAAATTTTCCTCTAGTGAAAGGTCACCATAATAAATTCTTGCAGCTTGTTTGCGTGTGTATATGCGAGTTCGTGCATGCATAGATATGTCTGAAAATGGCTGTATTTCCCTTGAGTTCTTTGAAAAGTTTCCTGAGTATAGAATTCCTGACTGGTGTTCATCTCTTTTCATCCACAGATTTTAGGCCAACCTTTAGTGGAACTATGGTTTTGGTTCCTTGCTACCTATATTCTGACTTTTGCAAATGCAAATCTGCAGGTCTCTGCTACTGTCATTCTATTGGCAAATGCTCCTGTGTAGAAGAAACCATGTACACTTCCTAAGCTTCTGAACTGTATTTCTTTTCTTAAGCCACTTTGTCATGTCCTTACTAGGTCTTTGATGTGCACAAGAAGATTTATTTTGTGTGCATTTCCTATTTTAAACTTTCTTAAGCAGGATTTTAAGTGTGAATCAACTATTCATTAGCTACCCGAACCATTTCACCTCTGAAAATATCCTTTTTAGTTTTTCCCTTTTTCTGGACCTCTCATTCATCAGACATTAGAACTTCAATGTTAGTAGTATATGGAGATGATATTGTGAAACCAGTTTTTATTTCAGTCTATATTGACCTATTAACTGGATAATTTGTCATTTTACTTTTTTTCTATTTAAAAACCTGACCATTTAACACTAAAGTAAATGTAACTTTTAAAAAAAACTTCTGTCCTTTTGTCAGGTACCCTTAGTATTATTTATGGTTGTAGTTATTTCACAAATTTCTCTGGCTCAGATGTAATTTTACTAGTATTCAGTCTTGTATCAATTTTCTGTTTTTCTAGAGTTACATGTGCATCTTATTTATCCTTTTTGTTTCTAACATTTTACTCTACCCGTTTAGATTTCTTGCAATACTTTGATGCACTTTATATATTTAAGAACATCCAATTAAGAAACAAGTCTAGGACCTCTGCACTTGACTTTGTGGTAAATAGGATTTGATGTAGGGTAAGTGAAAAAGGAGGGCATGAATTGACAAACTGAGAGGTGTATTCCGTAGATAAGACACAAACCTTTCAACTGTTTTACATAACATTTTAGTAATTCTTGTTTAGTATTGACCATTGAGATATCACGAAGGGCCAAAAACAGGAATAGATGGAATTAACTTCCCTAAGAAGCACTAGAGAATATCAGACAAAGTTTTGAAAGAAATTAAAAATGTCTCAGAAAGGTTCGAATGGAAGATTTATAGCAAGGGAACATACTATAGCTTTTGGTGTTTGACAAAACAAAATTGATGAAGAAACATGTAATCTTAGTGATGGACTTTCCACAATTGTAGCCTATTTTTTGTTACACAAATTTGCCTTTCATATGATACCTTTCTCTCCCTGATCAAAACAGAAAGGTTATAATTTGACAAACAACCATATTTTATGTTAGATTCATCTAATTGTTAAAAAATTTCTTCCCAGTAAAGAGAACATGCCAGTTTCTCATATAAATGGATTCTGCCATGTATTATGCTTGTACAGAAAGTATTTTGTTATGCAGTCTGTAATCATCAGCATATATTAATAATTGATGATTCAATGATAAGCAACAGTGATAGCTTACCTTTGTTTTATTTGAGAATAAAGTAGGTTGGCGAATGCATAGGTAAAATAACAAAGCTTTAGACATAATGATTAGTACATCAAAAAAAAAAAAAGAAAAATCTATTTGCTTCCAAAATGTTTAGAATAACAGAAAAGCAAGGCAAATGCAACAATCAATCATCCTGTCCCAACAAAATAAATTAGCTATCATAGTATAGTGCATACCTTAGTGTCTTAATAAATATTTGCCAAATATTTCTGTCACATAGTCATTAATAATCTAAGCTTATCTAAACCATGATAGAAAGTCTTTTCAGCAAACCTAAGGTGAAATAATTCCTCAACTTAGATTTGATCAAAAGTTCAGTGTTTTTCTTTCTTTTTATATAAAACTAGTTATTTATTTTTTATTCAAGTTGAAATTAAATCCTAAGAGTCTTTTCAAAATTGTGTTTTTATTAATATATATTGTTAGTACATAATGATGAATTTCATCTCAGAGAGTTAGCATAAGTGCAAAACACATTTTAATGCTCTTTTCATTTCCTTCTCTTCCTCCATCTCTTATCCTCTTTCCCTGTACTTTGGCTTTGACTTTTCTTTGTGCTATATGACCACAGAGTACAATAGATGGCAAAAGAAAATATGAGTGTTTCATGAAAGCAATACACATCGTCTTAAAAAAGTAACTTGGGCATTGAATTTAGGCAAGTCTCTCATTGAGAGGGAAGAAAATCCAGTAGCATTTACATTTTGCTGTTTACACACACTCTTAACCAACATATGAATTTATTTGAGAAACATTGCTGGTATTATTTTTTCTTTTGTTTAGGCACTATGGTTCATTATGTCTTCACAAAACACACTTTGGAATCAGTAAATTTAATAATGATGGAAAAGATTTGTTTAAAGTATTAAAAAAAGAATCAAATAAAAAAATGGAAATAAACTTTTTCAAATAGAAATAAGATTGAGTTGGAGGGATGGGAAGGAAAAGAGACAGAAAAAGAAATAAGATGTGTTATGTACATGTACAAACAACCCGTGATAAATGTAATCATTACACACTGCCAAGAGGTACTAGTAAAAATACATTAACAAAAAAGACTCAAAAATAAGAAGGTAGGACTTCCCCTTGCACTCAAGATAGAATAAAAGAGGCTATACTTAACTTTCTGCTTGAGAAAAAACAAAAACAGAAAACACAAAATAAAACAAAACAATGGTTTTTCAAACACTTGAACCTCAGACAAGATAGGACAGTAATCTCTGAGAAATGGAAAGAAAAATGAAATGAGCATGAAAGTCACAAAAGTTTTCAGGTTATACTGCAAGAAGGGGTAACATATGTAAATATCAACAACCTCCTCTGATTTAAGGGTGCAAATATGAGAGACTTGGGAGACCAAAATGGCTACCGTTGTCCAGAAGCATTAACTGAGAGGACAGAGTTGCAAAAAATGAAAATAAGGCAGATCAGTATAAGGTATTGCTTACATATTCAGCAGATTATAGGTGAGCAGTGCCTACAGTTGATGAATCTAGGCTGCAGAAAGTGCTATCTAGGAGTGGTGCCTGCTTCCATTAGCCAAATAGAAAAACTATAGAGAACAAAAGGCTTAATTCACAGAGGAGAGTATTTAGATGAGCCTTGCCTCTACAATGCAAAATAACCCAAAACTACAGAAGTTTCTGACTCCATCTAATAAATATCAAGAGCAAGTTTTTACAGAACAAATTACTTCAAAAAATGTTAACTACATTCAGGACAAAAGTAAAAAAGTTTATAAATATATAAAATATCTAGCAACTAATTAGATAAAATTCACAGTGTTAAAAAAATTCACAATGTTTAACAACCAATGAAAGATCATCAAGCATGTAAGAAAGCTAAAGTCAGAAGCCGTAATGAAAAGAAAAATGAATTCAAATTGGGACACAGTTATATTTAGGTAACAAATATATTTAAACAATTATTATTATAAATGTAATTAAAAATTAAAGAGACATAGAGATTATTAAAAAGACCCAAGACAAACTTCTAGAAATGAACACTAATATATTTGAGGTGACATAAATATTAGAGAAGTATGAAAGCACATTATATGTTGTGGAAGAAATCAGTGAATTCATCAACAAAGAGAAATTATACAAAAGGAAAGACAAAAAATAAAAAGAATTATTTTTGTAAAATAATTAAAAATTATCACAGAGATACGGGATGACCTCCAGTTGTCCAATATGTATACAAGTGATATTATAAAAAAAAAAGAAAGAAATGGAAAAGAAAGGAAATTTTTGAAAAAGTAATCCATGAAATTTTCAAATATGAAAATCTTGAATGGACAGATGCAAAACAATAAGTGAATCTCAAACACATAGCATGTGAATCAACACAAAGAAACTAATTAAAAACCTTCAGTGAATGTTCTGGCAGCAATTGTTGCAGCTATTAATAAATGCAGAAAAGAATAGAAGAAATAGAAAGTCTTCATGCAATAATTATATTCATTATTCTTAATCATACACCTGTTTATAATGATACACTTTATAATGGTATACATAATTACACACATTGAAATGCATATTATGATATAACTATATGATTTTCTATTTTGGTTCTTTTATGTATTTACTAAAATTCTTTCAAAAAATTAAAAGCTTCCTTTTTCTCCTAATTACTTATTTGTTTATGTTCCTGGTAATATACTTGTATCACTTGGGACCTATGAGTTCTTATTTATACTGTGAACTATAGCACGATATTATTGGTGTTTAACTTTTTGTTAAATCATTTCAACTGCGGCTACAAAGCATTCTTTCAAATTAACTTTTGGTATGCCTCATCCTTCCCATACCCCATTCTATTTCTGTTCCTTTTCTTTCTTTCTCATTTTTTCTTTTTGATACTTTTTTATTTTTTAGCACTACATGATTCTCTATGGACGTCTCTTAGCCTTCCTACCTAAACTACATTATTAAACAGTTTAATACATATTGAAAAATAAGTTAATATGTGTTCATGCTGATGCCTCACACTCCAAGCTAGCATCTTCAGATGCATTGGAACATTCACCATTTTGATATTTAACTGCTATCATTACCTGTAATATTTTCATTCATTTGTTCCATCCTATGCTGCTTGAGTGTACATGCAGCATAATTGCAGAATTTTTAATCCAAGTCCTAACAAAGAGAATATGTACCCACTAGGGTGTAGAGCAGCAGTTCACTTTAAAACTTGAATTATCTTTTATTTTGCATACAGCAAAATTCACTCTTTCTGAAGTATGATACATTTTACTTTGACTGATGCATAGATCACCATGAAAAGTACAACATGAAGGGTTGTTCCGTCACAAGCAGTGCTTAGAGAACTTTATAGTTTAAATGCTTATATTTGAAAAGAAACAAAATTAAAAATTTAAAATGATGAAATTTAGACCTAAATCAAGGGAAATAAATAAAATTAAGAATAACAACTGAATTAATAAAATAGAAAAGAAGAAAAAGACAGCATTCAAACGAATTAACTCAAAAGTTAGTCTTCATAGAATTTCTGAATGCATCCATAAAATTGGGACTGTTATGAAGAACAAAGAGAACAGCTGGCAAAATATAGTATTACTTTACAACCCATTGGCATAACTTATAACTAAATAATATTTTGCATAATGTATTCCAATAGATATGGCAGTCCAGATAAAATAGGAAAATTCCTTGCAAGGCAAAAATTGTTACACTCAAGAAACAGAAAACCTAAGCAGTCTTTTACAATGAATGGGTTTTAATTCTTAATTACGAAGTTCCCTGTAACAAAATTTCCTGCACCAAATTACCTCAGGTTCCTGAGAATTTAAGTAAAAAGTAATATCCATCCTACCTATCCTCATTCAGAAAACTAAAGAAAGAATATTTTTACCTCACTTATGAAAGCAATACTATCATAATAAAACCAAAAGCAATACAATAAATGTGAGTTAAAGAAAATTAATTCCTTATAAATATAGCTATAACATTCTTAGCAGTATATTACAACATAATTCTAGCAACATTTAAAATAGATGACATTTTATTACTATCAAAAGTGCTTTATTCTGGGAATACAAGATGAATTCAAATCAATTATTATAGTCATCATAACAATAGTACAGAAGATAAAAACCAATTTGTTCAATAGATATAGAAAAACATTTGAAATGCTTTCTGTAAGAACTCTCAGAAAACTAAAAACAGAAGAAAATTTCTTCTACTAGATAGAGGGCATCTATAAAAATACACAGATAATATTATAATAAATGAAAAGTACCTAAGGAAATGAACAGACAGGATGTCTTAAGGTTCTCCCCATGGTCATAAACAGACACAGAATGAAGGAATCAAAGATTAAAAAGATAAAGCAAAATTGTCTGTGTTCATGGACAGCATGGTCATATACATAGAAAACCTTTAAGCATTTCCACTATTTTAGTACGTCTATTAGGTAAACTTAGCAATGTTATAAAATGCAAAGTCTTTATGTTTCTTAAAAGTCTGACTGGGAAACCCAATTCTCCAAGATCATTTCTTCTGTTCTATACTCATATGCCCATTGTGAACTTTACTGATTTCAGAAACTCACTTTGAACATTGTAGTACATGCCTTGATGAACGACTTAGATCCCATCTTCAGAGCTTGTGTCTCCTGTACTCAGTTCCTGGAAATTTGGACTGCTGAGAGCTTACAATTTCATTTTTCCTAGGAAGTAGTCATCAAGTATAAAATCAATGGTAGTCAGAGACTCATTCATATATAGGACATATATAAAGGTTTAGAGCTCTTGTCTTTGTTCAGGATTATTCTGAAAAGCCCCTCTTTCCCACTCCAGAAGTTTCACAGAACCAACCACCTCACAGGGTTGCTTTGCTCTGTACTCATTTCCTAACTTGCTCATCCCTAATATGTGCAGCTCTTGTAAGCTCCCCAGTAAGCCTTCTGCAGAAACTTACTCATTTCAGAATCTATCTCCAGGTTCAGAATAAAATTAAGACGAATATTCTTGAAAATGATAAAAATGCACCCTGTAGTGCACTCAGTTGTACATACTGGAGTAGATTGGTTTTATGATCGATGAATCAAGGCAGCCTCCAATTACAAAGAGAGTAAGGCCTCCTTCTGAGCAATGGCAAGGGAGTAAATTTTACAAGATGAGAACAAGGAAATAGAAAACAAGAAGACTGGTTTACTTCAGTTGTTTTTTCTTGAGGAGGGGTAAAAACAGAGGCAACTTCCTTTCTTGCTGATTCAGATAGACTGAAATCTCCGGTTTTCAGGAAAATTTATCTATTTAGGATTTTACTTGTTTCCTTAGAGTTTCAGTTTGATATGAGGCATTTAGCATGAGGGAATCCACTTCTTTAGTTTGCTATGTCCTAACACATTAGCTCAATTCCAAATAGTGGACTATAATTTTTAACAAAGTGAAGAAAATTTGACATAAACACTGATTATTGTAGTAAAGGAATTATTAAGGAAAGAATATTTATGCTATTTGAAAAACTAAAATATCAGCTTAAAATGACTTAAAAAATTAAATTAACACTGAAAAATATAACCTAGTATGGCTAATAAATGAAGTATCTGTTCTTTCAAGGAAAATATTATATGGAAATGTGCAGAGGAGCAAACTATAACCATCCATGTTGGGAAAACAGTGTTTATTGCCACTCAGAGTTGAAACCAAGGTAAGAAGGAAGAGAATGACAGGATAAATAACTAGATGAGAAGTACGATTAAGTAGAAATATAAGGAGATTTAACTTTACAGTACAGATTCAAAGAAGACAATGTAAAGTGTCAAATGGACTTACATGAGTAACTGGACGTAGCAGAAGTTTTATTGTCAATTGCAAGAGATACTGAAAAGATAAAAAAATTTCAGTAAAGGAGATGTATTTAGAATAATACAGTGCTATGTTATTGCTTCTATATTTTATTAATAAAAATCAATAGGAATACCATACTTCGGTAATAATTTAAACTGATTTATATATATATAGATATTATATAATTTGTGTTTTAAAAATGAAAAATCAAAATTCATTTACATATTCATTATTTAATTCTAATTAATCTATTCTTCCTCTTTTAAAAATTTACCCATGCAATTTTCAACAACTTCTAATTTCTGTTGTACACACTAACAAAACAAATTGTATATAATCAAGCCTATATTTTTTCATTAATTTACTTTGGAAAAAAAAGCCTGGCTCATCCCTCAGAGATGTTGATGTGACAGTATTTTTTACCCTTGTTGTGTGACAATGTTGCTGATTTTCCTCACCTTAATTCTGTGGAATATGGGCCTTGCATAACAAAGAAAGCTTTTTACACATACGCGGAAATTCTGCCAGGAGAGAAAAATAAAAGTTCAAATTCTCTTGTGTACAGTTCAATACAAATAGAATGTGATATGGTAGAAAGAGTACAGGTCAATTTAGAACACGGATTGCACTCTGAAGGTTAACAACTATAAGAACAGGAATAACTTTCACCTCTGAAGACCTTACTTTCTGTTCTGTAAAACTGAGTTAACAATTACTAAATTTAGCTCAATTTTAAACAGCTGCTAGTCTAAGATGGTATGGAGCATTTTCCTTTTACTTATTTCACTTTCTCCCTTTCTGCCTTTCTCCAAGCTTGATGGAAATCTCTCATGCCCGTGCTTTTCTCATTTACCAAGTGTATACCCACTCCTAGCTTTCCCTTCGTGTTTCCACAATGAAAGAGTGAATGACATTATGCAAAACAATGCCGTCTTTATTGCAACGCAAGATAGCAAATGTTGCTATTAGCAAGCAGCTTGCCCACATGACATAAATGTTTCTAACTGTAGAAAACACATGGCTTGGGGACCATGAATCTTTAATGGGTTTGAATTTTAAAGGCACTGGGATAAAAATAACTCTTGGAACTGTTGAGTAATGTTGATTATACATTAAGTTTTGCCATGCATCACAAAGATAATATGTCTCTATGAATTCCATTTCTGTTTCTCATTATCTGCATCCTACACCATTAACTTTTAATGAATGTGGCTTTTATTTGTTGTCCTAACATTGCAAAGATTCTTTTTTCTTCTTCAAATGCCTAAGCACTTTTGATGTAAGAAAAATTTTCTTTTGGTATGTGATTTACGTTTACCTCTTGTTTTATACTCTTGAGTTTCTTATAGCTGAAGTTAGAATAACATAATCTTCACTACAAAGATTCTTCAAGAATTTGCCAGCACCCCATCATTTTTGCCAGCATCCCATACCTTTAGAGAAAGACTTAATTCATAAAATACGATGAAAACATCCTGGTATAGAATCTCTAGTTCCCCAACGTAATATTAGGACAATGTGTAAAAATGTTATGCTGGAGAAATTGTTCTCATGTGCAGTGCTCTCAGGCAATATAGCACAACATGGAAGAGTATATTGAAGGTTAGGTCATCTTCACAAATTCTTACCCATGCCAAGGAGTGACTTCTTTGCAGCAGCCACACAGGAGACTGCATCTGCTAGGACCTGACTTGTGCAGAGGGAACAGCTGGTCCCAAAATGAAAATCATTACCATGGCAGGGGCCACAACTACCGAAATAAGCAAAGGTAAGGGCACTGAAAACATCTCTGCACCTTCTACTTAAGAAAAATAAATTGGATAAAAAAATATTGCTTACGTATCAAAGGATTAATGCTTCATTCCAGGTATTAGAATGTAATTACTGTGTCCATAGAGTTACCTCTCATACCTCAAACCTACTGTGTAACTCTAGTTTTTTTTAAATATATATGCATCAAAGAACTCTGTTGCTGAGAACAAAGGAATCCAGAAAATTGTAATCACTTTTTTATCTTGATGTAGAGTCACTCTGCCTTCTACACAAGATCCTCAATCTTTCTTTAAAACCCACTTATTTCTTTTTCCAGCTCAGTCACATAAATATCCTTCATCCAAGAATGGTATAGACTCCTTCATCCTATATTATCAAGGGTGTAAGATATCCAACTCATTTGTCTTCACCTAGAAAAGGCATTAGAATCAAGACTCTCACTTGGAGTTTAGAGGCAATTGAATCATAGTGTTCAGAATTGATAAAGGAGGAAGTGTTTTCAACTTTTGAAATTAAAAAATTGACATGTTCTATCAACACGTAGACCATGTATCAGTGGGAAATTACATTTGGGCAGTTTCAACATTTGGATTTTAATGACCCAGTGGACATTTGAGAAAGATTTCATTGTAAGTAAATCATCTCACTGAGAGCTGAGTGCAACCCCACTACTGCTGATTTTCTCCTGAGTAGTACTCTCTTGCTTTGTAATATGCTGTTTGATCTCCTCCCTGTGCCGAGATCTTCATTCTTTCAAAGATAAGCATTTATATGCAAGCTGTATTAAATACAGTTTATAACGACAGGTTACATTGCTTCCATGTTCTATAGTGTCACTCAGTTTTTTTTTTTTCAAATATTTCTTTATTTTGGTAGAATTCTCTTCAAGCTCACAAAAACATGAGAGGAGTCTGTGATAATATCTCAAGTCTAATGGGTTCTACTTATATATTTTTAATAGCAATACATCAGCATCTGAAATAAATTCTGATCTTTTTAAATTGCATGCAAGCAGTTAAGTGATTAGGGCCTAACTTAGATAATGAAGGATTTCACTCATTATACTTAACAAACTCTGTGACCATCTATCTGATCCCTACTATCTCATAGCTCCCTGCTTCTTATCCTAAAATAGAGACAATAATATCTGTCTCACAGAGTTCTTGAAAGTTTTGCGATAATAACTTCAAATTCCATAAATTTTAGCTAGAAAGAGGTCATTTTTTTCACACTTTTGATTGCATAACTTTAGCACCTAAATGGGTTTTTGGATCATTTAATCTAATGTCACCTTTCAGATAAGAGACTTGCACACTTTAGAACACTTGGATCTTTTTAAAGGCATTCAGTCCTGTAATGGAAGATTGAAAACTAGAGAAAGAGATTTTCCATGTTCCTGTTCTTGTTCCACATATAAAATAACAGGTTACAAAAAACAACATGAATTCTAAAAGATTAATAGAATCATCAAATATTAAATTGAGAAAGAGCCATTTTTCTCCATTCATTTCATCAACCCATTATTTATTTCAGGAACTATCTTAAGACATATTTTAACTGTGAAATGTTCCGGTGCTCCTAACTGAGAAAAATTACAAGATACTACATCTTCAGAAATAGCATGTTTCCTAAAACTGATACAGAACATCTGTGCGTGGAAAGCTAAGTAAAAAACATTCATCCAGCTTGAGTCTTAGCTTGCAATCAATTTCAGACCCACTTTGTAAAAGATCCTAAGGATGTCCCAAAGGTATCCCAAACCTCAGGATGAGGACACATCAACAGTGAAATATCTATGTGTCCACTGCCCAAGGCAATGGCAGTGCCTAGGAGCCATGAGAACACCCACGCATGCTTTGTTACTGGAAATGCATTCCCCCTACCTTATTTCTCAAAACAAATTTTATGAAAGTATACATCCTCAGCATACACAAAACTTCCCACACAAACACAACTCTCACTCATCAGCAAAAATCTTAACCTCCTAGACTGCAAACTCCAGGAGGATAGGGAAGACCCTAGTTTTCTACTTTGCCACTGTGTCATCAGCATCCAGCACAGTGTCTGGTACAGAGGGGTTCACCACAAATATCTGTGTGGTTTGCAAATACCAGTTTCAAAGAAATGCAATGTATGGGTGTTTATACAGGTAAAATTATAAAACTTACAATTTTAATATGTTGTTAATATATCAAAAAACAGTTGAATTTTTCAGGAAATTGGGAGTTTTATAAAGTTCTTACTTAAAATATGGGCAAACTTTAGAGGACCTCCAAAGTTAATAGATTTGAACCGACATTTAATAAAATCTTCTATATCTAACAATTACTAATTGTGTGAATGATTATATATATATATTAGATATATTAGTTCATCAGAGTACTAAACATTGTTTTCAAATGTAAGACTGTGGGCAAACATCGTCAAGGAAAATATTGTGTATGGCAAGCATTGATATACTGCAGGGATGACTCTGCATTTGGTAGATCAGATCTGAGAAGCTCAGATGAAGGGTGTTCTTAAGGATTTACTGGCCAAAGAGAGTAAACAGCTGCTAAGACAATACTGATGTCTTCGATTAATTTCTCTTATCTGATACAACCTTCCAAGTTTTCTGATGCCAATTTACCAACTATATGATGTTTATCCTGATGTTCTGATTTCCTCCATGATTCATCATTATGCAATTTACTTACAGCATAATTTATAATCATGGATGGGCGATACAGCTCAGTTGCACAAGTGCCTGCCTGGCAAGCACAAGGTCCTAAGATTGATTCCCAGTACCAAAAAGAAAAAGAAAAATGAAAAAGAAAATCTGTAATCAGTTTTATCACTTGAGTTTTATATCATTAAAACATTAAATTAAAAGAGAACCATAACAATGTTTAAGCCCCTTTCTCAATGAAAAGGCAAAAATTGATAAAAATACTCTCACTGAGAAATTACATCTGGACTCAAGTGGTGAAAAGAGAATGGTAAAGATATGTTTGTGTGTTTAAAGTAATAGGGGACTTGGAACTTGAAGTTTTCAAATGTGAAATAAGGGTAAAATTAAAATAGCAAGTGATAAAAAGAGGAGAGGGCACTCGTTTGAACATGGAAATGAGTTTTTGTTCAGAGTTCAGTGAGTATTGAGGACAGACCATTCCTATTAGTTTAAATGTGTAAAAGTACACAATAGTCTCTCCAAACATCAGCTGACACAAGGTAGTAGAGAAGGTAGGATGGATCTCAAGAGTAGATATTTTCCTTTCTGAGCTCATGACATACTCTGTTTGGCACTATTCACT
This sequence comes from Cuniculus paca, assembly GCA_004365215.1. Taxonomy (NCBI): domain Eukaryota; kingdom Metazoa; phylum Chordata; class Mammalia; order Rodentia; family Cuniculidae; genus Cuniculus; species Cuniculus paca. The sequence goes on along the minus strand of RJWT010017108.1, from coordinate 2,594 downwards.
CATTTATATTTCAGGATTATGAGCGCTATGAATAATTTGCAGCCTTGACCAAATTCTACTGATAGTCACAAAGTTAAGTCTCATTTGCATATTTCTTTGAACACAATTATTAAAATTCCATTGTTACTTATTGCTCACGTTGTATGCCATATCACATATCTTCCTAAGTACAATATCCAATCTGCAGACAAATGTAGAACCTAGATGACAACAGAAAGAAACAATGGATTCAAAGGACTACAGTAAAATCAAAATGTGAGAATTAATAAATAAATATGTATAATAAAGACAACAACTGAGGTGTAGTGAGGTGTAATGTTCGTGGATAAAATAGGACAGTTGAAGAGTTCTGAGATAGGGCAAACTATTCCTGAAGATTCTTGGTATGAAATCATAGTTGTATATAGCTGGAATCATATTGGAATAAATATTTGCAATACCCATTTGGATGGTAAGGTCTCTCATAGTGATGGCAGGCGTTGGGACAGACCACAAATATGTGACCCAATCTAAATGATTAACTAAGAACTTGGCAGTGGAGAGATGTAATTCAGAAGTCCTTTTTTTGCAGCCAGGTCCCTTTCAGTATAATCAGGTTGTCTCGCAGCAGCTAAGGTTGCTACCATGGTTTGACAGAATTGAATCAAGTGTGAAAAAAGGATGGAAGGCTTGTGGCAGCTATCAGAGGAAGCTGCTCTCTGTAACTGCGTCTAAGTAACCTCAGACTGATCATTAAAGGCTGGTACAAAAAATGCTTCTCTTAAATGAACCCTGTTATTGGAAGCTCGAAAAATTTGATTGGTTAGAGGAAATGAGACATTTCTGAGGAACCTAGAGACCAACAAGAAATACTTCATAACCTAAAAGTCAGTGTCTTAATTTCTCCATGTATTGAACCTTAGAATGGATGAGTTTTTAATAGAGCATTATATCAATAATGAAATCCATGGTATCAAATGAAGAAAAATTTTAGCCCTGTTTCTCATTTCAAAATGACACATGGTATTCTATCCCAGAATATACAACTTTAATCAAATTTTCATATGCTCAGAATAATTATGAGATCCTTGTTCCAATAATATGCATTTAATAAAATATAGTCTTCTATGTAAGAAGTAATAATATAAAGAGCTATATTTACCAAATATTTTTCCTTTATTCCTAGCAATTTATCTGAGTACAGGTTCAACCAATTAAAGCATCAATGTCATTAAAGTCTAAAATGTAATCAGTGTTCCATAGAATGATTTTCATAAGAATTCAAGAGAGTTTCACTTAAACTTTAATTAGTTGAATATAAACTCTTATGAAAGACGTGATCTCTACTCTTGGAGGCTGCCAAGAAATGATTAGTTATAGGAAACGAGAGACAGTTATGAGCAACCTAGAGGCCAACAAGAAATGATTTATCACTTGAAAGTGAGTGGCTATAAATTTAGGATGCTAGATAGAAAAATTTAGGGGCCAAGTACCAGTAGCTTAGGTTTAAGGTGGCCACCAATTAAAGGAGTCTAAAAATATATCAAGAGAAAAACTTTGCCAAACCATAGTGACTCAAGATTTTAAATAATTTCTTATTGTCTGGTTTGAAGGCCTGTAATGCTTTCACTCTTTTGTTTTATATGGTTTTACATTATTTTGTTTTGTTTGAGTTTATTGTGTGTGAATGTATGAACAACCATTTCAAAGAAAACAAGAGACATTAGGGTAGCCATTGTTGATTTCCTGTTGTTGTGTTTTGAAGACCCATATTGCTTGCAGTGTTTTGTTCTGATATGCTTTGTTATGTTTACTGTTTTGTTTTGTTTTGTTTTATTCTCTTTAAAATAAAAAAAGATTTCAAATAAAATGTTGCCACTTCCTAATTGTCTAGAGACTGTATTAGTTTTTCATTGCAAAAGCTGTCATTCAGTATTATAAGTTGAGTCAATCATGCAAAGATAATATGAGATATATAAAAATACAAAAGAACTAATATTTCAATGACTTTTGCCCAAGTTTCCTGGATAAGAGAGGTCCACCTTAAAAAAAAATCCACACTGTCTCCATCTAAGTATTTACAGTCCTGGAGAAGTTAAAGTGAAGGATAGAGTACAATGACACAGGAAAAGAAAAAAGATATAAAGATCATTAGTTTTCACTCTGCACAATTAATGACAGACCATTCTCAGAAACCTAAATAAAGCTGCTGTGATTCAGAGAAATTTGCTAAAGATAAAATAATTTCTCTGATGACTTCTTAATCTCTTTCCTCATTGATAAAAGCTTGTACACAATCGTTAAGAACCTCTATATCCAGGATATTTCACCCAGCCTCTTACCTAAACTTTTAAGGGTTTCAAAGTTTCTGTGTATCCATATTTCCTAAGGCACTAGTACAGCAAGTTATCTCTACTTATCAAACACTTTGTACTGTGAAGTCTTCGTTCTGTGGTAGTAGAAGCATTTGCTAAGGACATACAAGCTTTGATCATCTCTAGGTCCTATGTAGCAGGAGAACACGATAATACAAAGTTAACAAAGTTGATGAGGCTGAGTATCTTTGGAAGGCACTTCCGTGCTATGTTTTCCTTTTTTTTTTTTTTTTTTTTTTT
>RJWT010017107.1:0-19510 GCA_004365215.1 Cuniculus paca | reverse complement strand
CAAGATACAAAGCTACATAGGTTCAGGAAAAGGTAAGGAGGGTGTTCAGCCATGCGTGAGGACTGAAGTATGGGGCAGGAATTTATCCATGGGAAGGATCTTTTGACCTGGGGATCAGGAAGATGGTCCAAGGTGATTCTGTAGGTAAGAGTTGAAGGTGATAAGGAAGAGTACTTTAGTTAAAATAGAAAAAATAGTGAATACACCCAAATAGGAAAACTCTAGAGCCAACTCAGTTCTTCTCTGCTTGTTAGTAAAAACCTGAGTGCTGCTAAAAGAAAAAAAAAAAATCTCATACTCAAAACCAATTTCACGGTGGTGAAATTCTTCCTGTGCTCACAGGGTTTCAATATCAATGCAATATGGAAATATGGCAAGGCCACAATGCCTCCCTTAATCACCACTAAGATTGTATTGTTTTACTTTGTTTTGTTTTACTTTTGCCTGGGAAAATGTATTCTAAGAATCAGTTCGAATATTATCTCAATGAAACTTTTATTCAAACTCCAAGAAAAACATTAATTTCTTAACAAAACAGCCAAACAAGGCTGTGAGGTGCCTCTCACACTAGTCTTCAGTGCTACTTTCCATAACAGATTCTAGAGTCCTCAAGGGCTTGGTTACAATGAGGCATTGTACTTGAGTTGGTCTCTAGACTATAAAGCCTCAGATTCATGAAGGAAGAAAAAGCCACACATGTGTAAGAATGCACAAATTAGTTTGCACAGTGGGGGTACTTTTTGCAGGTGGGGATGTTCAGGTATCAGGGATCTCAGAGATAGAGTGTACAAGGAGAAGTTAGGTATGCCACAGTCTTCACTTATATGAGACTGTTCCACATTTTTATCATTTGATCTTTTCAGTTTCTAAATGCTTTCTTGTAAAAAAAAAATTCTTAGCAGGAGTACCAAAATATATGATAGAATTTGATAGTTCTTACTCGTATGGTTGTCTGACTAGCAGCCTCTTAGATCTTTTTAGAAATACAATGCTCATAAGCTAACCCAGGCCTACCATATCAGTATCACCAGGGATGGCACCCAGCAGTCTGACTTCCAAGCCTCTCCAGGTGTTTCTGATACGTGTGCAAATCTGAGGACCACTGACATAGATCACACAAAGCTACTTCAGTCGAAGTCTGGTGAGTTAGTAGCTGACAGCCTGTTTCCCATTCAAGTTACAAGTACAAATGGAGTCCTGTGATGCACTCCAGAAGGCCCCAGGGTGCCATGAAATGGAGTCCAGCAAGTTGGCTCAGCAGCTTTGAGTTTTGTTCTGTGTTACCTAATTTTCAGTGTTGCCTGACTCCAGAGTTCCTGTGTTCTCCACATGCATTTTCAACATGAGTGATTTATTTAACTCATTTTAAGTCCAGATTTTGCCCCCAGTTCATACAATTCCATGTCTAATATTGTCAGAACTTTGAAAAACAGTCAGTTAGAACAGTGACCAGCTTGGCACGTATAGCCACTTCAACTCTGTGCCCATTACACCAAACGGTCCTCTAATGACACCATCACCTTCTGTCAGGTGTTACTGACATAGCATATGTTAAACATATTCACAAGCTACAATTCCAACTAATCATATATTAGACAGTTGAAGGTTTTATTCTGAGTAGCAGTCTAATCCTAGAGTTTTTTCTTTTCCACTTGAGAATTCATAGCTGTGTTAATTTAGCCTCCCTCCTCATTACATAGCCACTGAGTAAGTTATATAGTAATGACGAATGATAAATCAGATGGTCAAGCCTATATTACTCATGACATTTTAATAGCATTAATCTGGGATAGCTTTTAATTGTCCATTCTACAGTCTTTAATGCTAAGGAGATATAGATGTTTCCATTATTCTAATTGTATTTCAAATAAATGTATGGGCTTAATTTTTTCCTCTAACCCTCTTAAAACAAGACTAAATTAGAGATGTCTCTATGCATGAAAAATGAATTATTTTACAGTAAAACCTTGATTAATCACACAGAAAATAGCAGGAACCTCAATTAACTCTACATTGTCTGCACTTAGCGTGTCAAAAAATGACATAAAGGATGGGAAAGTAAAGTTTCATCATGAAATTAAAAAACAAAATTTCACAAAGCATTCAAAGCAACCTCTTATGCCTTTCATGTCTGTTATAATGTTAAGTGAAAATGTATGTGCAGATAGCCTTGTAGTTCTGCAAGATTTTTAGTTATCAACCCAAAAATTGATTGTTTTCAAAGTTTTTACTTGCAAGACAAGAAATGAACCAATGTCCTTTCAAAGGGCATTTAACAAAATTACTGAGATAAATTGACTTAATTTTGAAGTTATCAAACTACCACTTTCCAAAAATTCTACTTAATCAGACTTTTATTATAACTGCAGAGTATTGAACATATTTAAGGGAATGTAAAATTTTCAGAAAAGTGAAATTTCCAAATAATTGATATTTTCCATATTAACCACAAAAACATTTGTATATTAACCATTTTGGTGTGGTTCCACTATTTGTGGTCTTGTTAAATAGAGGACAAAGTCTGTTCTCAGACACTCCTGATGGTGTTCAACTTGTATCTGCCATATGAGCATTCAAGTAACTAGGGTGGTATAAAACATTCTTATCTTTTTGACAGCAGTGCTCAGTATGTCTTTTTGTTTCTACACTAAATAGTCCCAGATGCTTTTTGTTTCTACACTAAATAGTCCCAGATGCTGTAAATCTTAAAAAAAAAAAAAGTAAACTTCTTAGTTTTATCTTCCCCTGAAATCTCTGTGTGCCACTTCTGTCTGCACTATAGCGAGACTTTGTAACCAAGATTTTTGGCTCCAAGAAGAGAGGTGGCTTTGCCTGTCCTACTTTAAAACTAGAAGGTTGTGAGGACAAGACAAGTCCTTTGCACCAGAAAAGCAAATCACTGAAGATTTATAATTGTTTAGGCAGCAGCAGGTCAGGAGCAAGGGAAATAAATAGAGATCAAGAGTGCAAAATGAGAGCCAAAGTCTGTGTGACTGGACAGCACCTTGGGGTTTGCCAAGAATCAGGGAGTAAGAAAAAAATGAGGTCAAAACACCAGACAAAATAATTAGCAACTAGAAGATTTCTTGAAGTTGAACCAAATGGAAGAATTTGAAAGAGACAAACAATATTTGGGTTCAGAGGGAATGGACACCAACAGAGAAGCATTAATATCTTGGTTTCAATAGTCATTATTTCTTAAATCCTCCATCCACCCTTTTCTTACCATCTCCGCCATTACCACCTTAATATGAATTACCTTCTTTCATAAACGTTTTAGTCCAGAAACCTAACAAGTATTCTTTTTGTGCAGAAGTTATTCCTGCTGTTCCATCCAATCCTTCCAGGCAGGTGTGCGCATCCTCCTGCATCTATGAATTTTGACTGCTAGTGCATAGCTGCATTCGTCCATTTAGAATTGTCCTCAGTATATGGACAGACAGTAGGAGACTGCATGCATCCCTTGGCACATGTGCCCCCGCCAATATCTAATCAATGCAGAGGTACAACGGCTAGCACCCATCTTTCAGTTTCCTGTGGGATCAGGTTGTCAGGTAAGCAGGACTTCATTGAATTTCTGTCCCTGTCAGATTTCACTTTTCTTAATGCCTTATAGACATGGTCATCATGTGTTTTTGCTTGTTTCTTTTCTTTATTGTTCCTGAGCTGTCTCTTACTTGTTCAAATACTTTTCTCAACTCCTATTTTTGATAGTCCTGTTAAGAGATACCCTGATTTTTTATTTGCTGCCCTAAAGCACAAGTAAATATAGTTATTAAACTTTGGAAAATGGCATAAGAACTGACCAAACAGTATTTTTTTTCTCTATAGTGAATAAATTTCATCATTCGATTAAGTGAAATTTGTACCAGAAAAGGGAAAAAAAAAAAAAAGCACAACTCAACTTCTGACTTGGTGGATATTAATTATCTGTTTTCTGCTAAATTCTTCTTGGAAATCATTAGAGAAACTTTTCAAATATGAATGAATATCAGAATCTCTGAGAAAATTTATTTAGAATAAAATAAGATTCTGGATGAGAAAGAAGGTAGGGGAGGTAAAATTTGTTTTTGACTATTTATTGAACACATCATATATTTTAATGAATATTTACAATACAATTTTTTTTTGCTGTTTCCCTATCTTGCAACTAAAAATATTGGGGCTCAAATGATTTAAGAAACTTGCTAAAGATACTAGTCAGTTTTGGGCAGTATGAAATATCTGACTTTAAGCCTCTGGGTTATTTCTTTCTCCAGTGTATTTTAAAAGGAATCTCAAGGAGAACTAATTGGACAAAAGGCTTTTATGAAAAGAAGAGAAAAGGAGGTTACATTTTAGTGATTTAAGTAGATTTGAAAAATGCTACATATTACAACTCTACTGGGAGACAGTTTTCCCTGAATGCTTCGTGTTTCTACAGTCTGAATCTTTCGAGCAAAAGGATTTATAGTTTGTGTAAGAAGGCACACCAGAGCAGGGAAATAAGAAAACTTCTTTCTAATCTCTGATGAAATTCGTTTGTGTTCCTGGGTGAGAAAGATCATAGCTGTCTCTGGTGCGGAACGTAGATGGATTTTTTAGCTCTCATCCTATAAGATTTGGGGTTTCTGAAACTGCATGTTCTTCCATTTGATCCAGAACCTATGGGCAATCTACACATCACTCGCATGGGATGGGGCAGATGGGAATGTGGGAGTGGAAACCAAAATCTCATGTGAGCATGAAGCTCACTCTTTACACCAATTTGGACTCATTGGCTCCTTATCACACAGATCTATAGAAGTGTAAAATCAAGTTAGTAGATTGTTATCTAGCTACTATTTAGCAACTACTTGATCATGTGACAATTTTATTCCTAGGAATGCAAAATTCAAAAGAAGAGTTCTTCTAATAAGTGCCTTGCATCTATTTCATCAACTATAACTCGTTTTCTTCTGTACATATTTCTCTAGAATTCAGCCTCACAATGACAGAAAGGCAGGCAGCACAGCTAGTTTAGGGGTATCAGAAATAACATCATGCTGCACTTTACCTTCTCTCTCTCAAGCATTCTCCCTCTTCTAAGCACTAACAAGAAATTCCTGAGGCAGATACTACACCTCCTTTGAGTCTTTGCTTTTCCTGTATCAACCACTTGCCCAGCTTTAATTACATGGCTTGGCACATCCTTGAAATAAAGATAAACTTATAACAGAGATTTTCTCCCCTTGAACAGCAGCTCTGGAGGAAGAAAGAAACATTGGATCAAAATTGCAAGTGGGTGTCTGTGCTGCTTCTACATTTTTTCTTACACTTACTCTAATTGCTATGTCCTACTATCTAACCTGTAACAGAGTCTGGCTTTCTTCTCCTTCTGTTGCATTCCATAGAATAATGGTATTAATGACTAAGAAGCTGAAATGATGTGATGTGAATTCTTCTTAAAGCTGGTCTGAGAATTCTGCAAGAGGAGGTACTGAGAAATAAAAAAGAACTCAGCTGGAAGTATACATTGGAAAAATAAATTGGAAGACAGCTTTAAATGCTTTTGAGTGGTCCCAAGGAATATGAAAGGAAGCATAATACAGAAAATGATAAACAAAACTTTCAAGGCTGACTCAATAAGTAGCACTTAAAATAGCTGTGAATTTCACCCCTAACGCTCAGCAGGCTGCCAATAACCAGACAGACAAATCGAACAATTAGATGCTATGAGACAGCGTAAGAACAGATCTATAACATAAAATTCAGAGTAGAGCCCTAACCATTGCCTGAATAAAATAATGCCAGACACAAGAGATTATTTCTGTTCTGAACAAAGAATGAAAAAAACTCTATGTGATATATTTCCTTACTGAGCATCTATGGTGTGTTTAGGGTCTGATGTGCACTAAGGATGCTGAGATAAGAGACACAAACTTTCTCAAAATGTAGAAAAGGAAACAGATGAGTAAAATACGTAATACACGATAGTTTTGCAAGGATTATAAAGGTGGCATATAGATGTGCATTTGTGAGAATGGAAGGAAAGCTTTGGTGATCCACATATGGGTTGTTCGTGGGACTATGCCTTCATGTCAATCTTTCAGAGTGAGTTGAAATTTTCCAGGTTAAAGAAATATTGAGAATATAGAGATTCTAGGAAGATGTAGTGGTTCCAAAGCACCAGGCCATGACAGGGCTGGTGCTCTGGGAGATACCGAAGGCCAGACTGGCTAGACTTTTGAAAGCTTGTGAGGACAGACTGAGAAATGAATTCAGAGCTCAGGGAGACTCAAAAGCTTGAAAAGCCTTTTGCATTTTGCAGAGGGACTTAAACTTCATCCTGAGAGTCAAGAAGACACTACTGATTGATTTGAGTTAGGACTCACTCTTTTTCTTTTTGCCCCTCATGACCTTACAGGAAACTAAGGCTAGCTATCTGAATGAAAAATCCACATTTTATAAATCAAAGTGTTTTGTTGCTTACCAAATGAACTCAAAATTGTTGGCATTGTTATATATCCTGATTTAATTTAATTTCTTCATGATTTGAATTATGTTTCCAGAAGTAAAAAGAGTAGTTTTTGTGTCTTAACAAGATCTTTTTTCAGACGTCAATGCAGGAAGCTTACATGGTTAATTATATATGATAACAAGCTCCAATTAGGAAAAATCTGGTACTTTTCTAAAATAATCCTTAAAACTGGACTAGGGGTGCAGCTCAGTTTAACATTCTTGCCTAGCATGCATGAGGCACTGGAATTGATCCCAAGGACCACACACACACATAAACACAAACACACACAAACACATGCCCAAATAAAATATTTTTTGAAAAGGAAAGAAAAATAAAACTCTTTAAAGCCAATGAAGTGTCATGTTTACCTAAAATATTTATAATGCCACATGTCCAAGTGGCGATGGGAAAGGGAAAATTTTAGCAGCAGATTTCTTAGAGTTTAGCATAGAAGGCCTCCAGACTTCTGTAAAATACTGAATGGCAGCCAAGTTTGAGGAGGGCAGCCCTGACAAGTCCCTTTTCCCACCCTTATGGTACAGATGATCCTTTCAGTATCTCATCCTTGTCAGTTTCCCTGAGAGGGTTGTGGATCCTGGCTACCAGTTGACTCTGGTATATGTTTCACTTTATATCTCCACAGATTTTGCTCTTTAGCAGAAAGAAATAGTTTAAAATTGGATTCATTGCAAAGATGACAGAAAATGCTGAAAGCTGTGTTTCATGAGTGTCAAAGATTTGCTTATTAATGCAACTACTTTTGGTAAATACTGCTTAAGTAGTTACTGGGATGCTTTCAACTGTTTTACTAAATGTTATTTCAGTGAACATCAAAAAATGGGAGGATAGTTCATTTACTCTGAAAAGTTGCATGTTTTTATATTATTTGTGCTGCAGTGCTTGACATATCTCACTGTGTTTTTCATTTTCTTGCAATTGTAGGTCTCTCAAATTGCTGTTTATTTTATTTTATTTGTTCAATTACATTCAGACATCTTTCTAGTTGAGTTATTCTGAAGAAAAAAAGGATTTTAGTTTAACTGGCATAAAAATTCAACTATACATTTTTTTAAAAAGTTAAAATATATGCCTCAAAAGGAATTAGAATTATTTTGGACTTTTATGGCACCACATTTCTTGAGACTCTGCTATCGCTGGACCTTGTCGTGCAGCAGTGGGTTCAGCAAAAGTACATGTGTGTTTGTGTGTGTGTGTGTGTGTGTGTTTGCAAAGATTAGTTCATACTATTTATTTTTTATTTTAAAAGCATTGTTACCACATATAAATAACATTTTGATGTAAGACAGAAAGTGACAGTAAAATAAACCACCAATTAGACTGAAAAGGAAAAATTTTCCATCTTTACATAACAATGTGTTACTTTTGCTTAAATGTGTGATTTATGAATATAATTCTAGAGAAGAAAAAGACTTCATTTATACTGAGTATAATAAAAAGATTGAAAGAAAAATATATCTATCTGCCATGACCTTGAGGTGTTAGGCTTTTGTATTATAACAAATACACTGTCTAGACTGGAGGGGGAGGATTCCAGCCTTTGAATGAACATGGTTTCAAATGATTTCTTTATATTGGGTCACTTATTTCAATCAAGAAGCACACACTCTATGCATTCAGAGAGTTAGTGGTCTGTAATGTGGCACATTTTCATTTTTTCTTCTGATTTTTAGTTTCAGAAACTAATGTTTTAGCATCATCAGTTTTTAAAAATTGTATTTACACATTTGATGTACAGTAATTGTTTTGTGGCAGTGGCAAATTGTGTACATGTATGTTCTGGGTAAAGTATGTAAATATTTGAGGTGAAAACAACATTGATCCCTTCAATATTTTTAGGGAAAATTTTCCCAGCGAATGCTGTCATAAATATAAGCCTAATTTCAAAGAGGTCATGATTTGAGTGATTTATCTACTAATTGTCATTAATCTATTCACTTTTTTGTTCATTCATTAAAGTGAGCATTAAGTGAATAGGGAAATAGGGGAAACCACAACAACTAGGAGACATGGAGTCTAGAACCTATGTTTCAGGCCTCTGATGGAGGAAATGCTCAGAAAGCTAATACTACTATAGCCAAAACACCTTAAAGCAAGGCACATTGTTATACTCCTTCAAACCCAGGTGCTTGATTGGTAAGCTGAGGCAGGAAGCTCATGCATTGAACTCCAACCTGAAACTATCTTGAGATACCCATTTCAAAAACAATCAAACCAAAAATCTTTGATGCATTGTAAAAAACATATTTTACTATGTTTCCTAAGATTTTAAGAATGGGAATTCTCTAATTACTTAAGTATGCAACAACAATTAGCTAAAATGAAGAAGAAGAATACTAATAGTTGAGCAACTTAGAAATTCAAATTTTAAAGCATTCATTGCCAGAAACACTGAGATAGGGAAATTAACCTGGGAGCCTCAATTAAAACACTGGAAATGAAATATGGACTTTTGCACTTGGTTATGACCTTCAACCAGGGCAAAATGAGTCCCAGATTAGTAGCAACCTGTGGCTTCCATCACTAGCAATCAAAAATCCTAATTGGAAGGAATAATTTCTGACTTTTAGAAATCACACAGATTAAATTCAAACCAAATGTGAGCTCGAGATAAAAATCAAAGCAATAACTACATATGATGCAAACAAGTGTTCAAATTACAAACATATCTAGGCTCCCCAGGATTTAAGAAATTGAAGTTATAATACTCAGGCTATAAAGTAATGCACATCTAATGCTCAAAAAAGTAAAACCAATGCATGAAATGAACATGGTAAATACATTAATGTAAAAGACCCAAATAAAACTCTTGAAAGTTATTATTGCTGAATTTAAAAACTGGGTTACTACATTCCTAATACAACTAAAATAAAAAACAGATAATATCAAGTGTTCATTAGAACACAGAAAAGTGAATTTCTCATCATTTCTAATGAGAATTTAAAATAACATAGCTGTCTTTTAAAAAACTTTCTTCATCTTAGAAAATTAAATATGCAATTACTATTTGACCCAGAAATTCCCCGTGGGCATCTATCTGAGGTAAATGAATTACATTTACAGAAGCCAGTGTGCAGAAACCACTGACAGATTTACAGAAAACAACACAGATATCCTCCCTGAGTGAGTGGTTGAGCAAATATGGTGAAATCATACACTGGGTTACTACTTGATAATAAAGACAGTGATACATTGATGCAAGCAGTAGCCTAGATGGACTGCAAGTACATTTTGCATAGTGAAAAAGTCAGTTTGAAAAAGTTACTACTGTGTAATCTCTGTTATATAACATTCCTGAATAATAATAATAATAACCATAGAGATGGAGAGCACCTTTATGATTTCCAGGAGACAAGGATGTGGGTAGGATTTGTTCCTGAAGATGAAAAAATTCTGCCTCCTGACTGATGTTATTGACATGAATCCATATATGCAATAAAACTGCAAGACGTTATATATGTCAATACAGACAGAAACACACAGAGAAAAAAAATGGATTCATCTAAGAATGATGACAAGTGAAAAATGTCAGGAGGCTATTTAATGGTATAAGAATATTTGTTTCTTGGATTTAATAGTGTACCATGATTATATGAGATATTATTGTGGGAGGAAGTTGGTGAAAGAGTTGTAGGAGTACACACATGTTTATGGCAACTTACCATGAATTTAAAGCACACCTAAAATTTCTTTTGTAAAAAGGAAAAATATCTCTAAAAATCTTTTGAGGACTTTAAGTTCATAATCTGGGCCGGGGATTTAGCTCAGCAGCATAAGTGCCTGTCTGGTAAGCGCAAGGTTATGAGTTCAATCCCCGATACCAAAATAAATAAATCAAAAATAAAATAACATAAAAAGTTCATAATCTGAGACACATAGATTTGAAGAAAATAATCAGAAGAATATAAAGACTATGAAAGTGATGTTAAGCAATACATATAGGTGATGAAATGAAAAGATCTAACAAAAAGCCTGATGTGTCAGAGAAAAGAATAGGATGGTTGGAGAAAAGGTGGCATTTTAAAAATAATATTAATTTATGATAAAAAATAATGAATTATGTGAATCTACAGATGGGAGTTTTATATAGGTATACTGGAGGTTTTAAACACCAAAAGAAATAAATGAATATATTAAGAACTGTCAAAGAAAATTAAAATCACCTAGAAAGCAAAAAAATTTGGATCAGGTCTTCTAATCACTGAGTTTCTAGTGAACATTAGCTCTTCTATTCATCTCAATTGTCGTGGGGTCTCGGGGTGGGCCCACTGGCTGCCAACCATTGTTCAGCCTGACAGGAAGCTCTTCTCAGTGGGAACAGATAAAACAGAAGTCTACGGAATACTATTTTTCAAAGTCCTCAGAGAGAAAAAGAATAACTCAGAATTAAAACCTGAGCAAACTGACTTTAAAATAAAGACTTTTCTGGAAATCAAAAACTGTCTACCATAAAGATTTATACAGAAGGAATTTTTAAAGGCTATATCCCAGAAAGAAGAAAATAATTTCAAGAAAGACTTAATAGCTAAATAATAATAAGTAGAGAATACTGAAAGTACATAAATAAATATAACCTGCACTATATTTAAAGGTAAATTATCACAGCAAAAATAATCTGAGAAGTTTAATCAAGGATGTATTCTAAATAACAGTTTGCCTAGGCCAAGAGAGGCAGATCAGTGTAAAAGTGTTTTAAAGTTACTCAGATCCATTTGGAATTGAAGTTGCATTGTTTGGATTTTAGTAATCAGAGAAGTTAACATAGACACTGACATTGGACTTGCATAAATCTTAGTCTGCTCAAGATGCAGTGACAGAGTGTCGTAGGCTGAGTGGCTTAAGCAATGGAATGTTTTTACATTTACAGTTGTGGAGCAAGAAATCTAGGATCAGGTGCCGGTACAGCACCGCTCTTCCTGGCTTGTGGATGGCTATTGTCTCGCTGTGACTTGATAGGGTACCTTTGTGTGCATCCTTAGGGAGGGTAAATGAATGCTCAGGGAGTTCTTTTTGTAAGGGCGCTGAATAGGACCCAACCCTCATCACCTCATCTGACCCTAAATCCTTCCCAAACTTCCCATCTCTAAATACCATTTCACTGGGTGTTAGGCCTTTGTATATTTTGAGTGAACACAAACATTCAGCCTATACCATTCTCTAAGAATAGAAATCATGAGAAAACACTTGATTTATTTAACAAAGATGAAAATGGAAATGCCAAAAAAATTTTATATTTTAAAAATTGCAAAAAAATTGAAACTAGTAACATAACGTTTTCATTATAAACTGTCTTTAATTGTATATTCTACTAAGCAATGAAATAAACACATTGTTTAAATGAACAACCAAGATGAGAATTTGAGAAAATGGGGACATCACTGTGTGATAAATAGAACAAGGACGATCTCTTAGAAAAGATGGCTTTAGGGCTGGGTTCCGAAGAATGCATAGAATGGGAAGAATATGGAGCACTATGGCAGCTGAATCTTGGCATCTAATGAGGGGACCTGCATTAGTTTTCTACTACCATACCACAAACTTGGCAGATCTAACAACACAAATGTGTTCTCTCACAGTGCTACTGCGTCATAATTAGTATCAGTCCCATTGAGCTAACATCAAGCTACTAGCAGGACTGTTCTTTCTTAAAGACTCTAAGAAAATTTATTTCCCACTTATTGTGGTCAGCAGCAGAATTTCACTCCTGCCCCATTATGATGCCCCATAATCTGACAGGATACTGTCCTGCATTCTACCAGTTGTCCCATCAGAGAGCTACTAGCCCTCTACCTCCAACAGCAAAGCTAGTGGTTTGGGTCCTTATCCAGTCACTTTTCCGACAGTGCTAAGAACAGTTTCTTTATTTTAAGGGCACTTATTAAATTGGCTCCACCTGGATAGCCAAGAGTACTCTAACTCTTTCAAGATTTAATCATATCTTTGAGGTCCCTTTTAAAGCACAAGCTTACATTCACATTTCGCAGGCATCAGGATATGGATATCTTTGTAGACTAGTGTTCTACCTACTATTTGGCAGAGACAGAGGGCTCGATTTGAAGGACATGGGATAGACAAGTGTGCCTGGGATATGTCTTCAGGGAGGACTCCAAAGTGGACAAGATCATGATGTTTTGCTATATGATAGAATATTAAATATTCTATGTTATGACAGTCAGATAAAGTTCACTTCACTGAACCAGATCAGTGATAAGGTGGTGGCTATGAGTTACAGCCAGATTTTGGAGGGCATTCTAAATTACATTAAAAGTTTAAATTCATTTCTAAGATAAATAAGGTGTTTCTGGTGTATGTTTTACAACAGTAGCAAAACCAGATTAAGGAGCACATGTTAGCACAGTCTCTGTACTTTTCACTTAGAAGATTGATTGGAGGGGAATCTAGACAAAATTAAGCGATCTAGACCAAAGACATTCAGTTAAATGAAAGGTGGGGGCTATACAAAGTGAAAGAGCAGTATAACAGATTAAAATCCAGGAATCAGAATTGGAAACTTTAGGTTAGATTAATAGTTATTTCACAGTGATGTGGATTTATTTAATATGCAGAAATTCTATGAGCTGGTAGCTGACAGTTGGTATTTTGAATGAACTATAGTGGGAGTGTTTATCCCAGGATGTCTATCAATTCTTTGTCTCACTTTCCCAGAGTCAGATTGTCAGCATCCGGTTGTGGTTTGATCTTGATAAAGTCACAAAATGCTCACCTTTGAAACAGGGAAAAATAGTACTAGTACTACACAATTTATTTAGTTGCTTTGTGACTCAAGATGAAAATCAGGGAGTAACTGTGTGATAAATGGTAAGTAGTCGCTGAACGTGGTTTGGATACTTTTGCAGTCTGGGAAAAGTAGTAGGGTCCTTGGAACACAACCTAAGTGAAATTTTAGGCTGCTAACAATTTCCAGTGGTTCATGCATGTCCTCATTACCATGGTGTGCCTAATTTTGAAAACAAAAATAGAAATATGAATACCTAGGTAAAATAACATGTGTTGCTTATATGCAAATATACACATATGCATACATGCACACAAAACTAGAGAGTAAAGGAGATTGACACACTTTGATCTTTCAAGTTTATATTCAGTTAAGAGATTAGAAAACAGATACTGCTGAAGATTAAAGTGTCAGTGTCATTCTGATGCAATAATTGGAGAAAGAAACTTTAGATTATTGGCCACAGGTGTTAACTCACTTGACCCCTAAAATAGAAACAATCACCCAATCTCAATTTGTGGCACTGCTCCCTAGCAGTCCTCCTTAGCATGAGCTGCTGCCTCTCCCACACCCACAGTGGGATGGTTCTAAAAGACATTATCTTTGGTTAGAGCCTGATTCTAAAGACAAAGAGGAAAAATGCAGTACACTTATACCAGACTTCTTCCCCTAAAGGCAGCAAGTACAAGGAAAGCTCCTGCCTCCTGGAAAAGAATGACTGGAGAGAGGAGAGAAGCAGTCTGTGACTCCCCTGGAATGGTTCACTGCTGGCTGAGGGGTGGCAGATGCCCAGGAAGCACTTAGTCAAAGGGAAGAGAGGGATTTGCATTATGAGAAAAAAATACCCAATGATACAATCCCACTGATTTACATAAAGGATTGCCATGGTTTTTATGCTAGGATAGGAATCCTTGTGCTTACCAGTAGGAATAATTCAACTACATGGAAAGAGGAGAAACGGCAACATGCACACCATGTTGAAAGACAAAAAGTTGATTCCAACTTTTGTGAAACAAAAGTAACAATTTATTGCAAAGTCAAAAAGCTGCTTTCTCCTTAATTGAGTAATCCTGCTTAGAGTAGCTTAGTTTATAATTAAACAACAAATAAGTATTAAAGGAAGAAATAATGCTAGCAAATATCTATAGTATTTGTCTGGAGAGGAAGCCCATAGACTAAAAAAGACAGAAAAACCTTTTACAAAAAGCCTGCCTTTGGCCTTGAATTGTAATGACATTCTTCAACTCTGAATTTCTTTTTTAACTGGGGTCTTACTATGGATTTTTGACATTTATCTTTCATTTGTAAGCCACTTCTCTACATGATAATCAAGATTTCCTGAACTACTCATATATTCAGAAATTCTGAAAAAAACAAAAGTTCTATCTTCGTGGTGTCTCCTGAAAACCTTTAGCGAGAAATACATGGTTATAAAATCAAATGGAGAAATATGACAGCATTGGGGGAAGATATTTTAGTGTCCATGCACTAAACAACTTTGAATTTGAATATTATACATAATTTGTGTAGACGTCCAAACACTTATCAACTATGCATGATTCTGGCCAGTAAGCATCATTCTTGAGAAGTAATTTATTTAGAATCTGTTGAGCAAAAATTTCTGTGAGCATGCATAGCTGAAGAAAATTGAATTGTTGAATGTTTATCAAAGATTTAGCTGCAGAAGTTTTGTATGTGAACCAAAAGAAAGCTGACAAGTTGCTACATCCTGAAATAAATACTGTTAAATTTGGGTTGCACAGGGAATATTAGGCCAACTGCAGAGCTGTGCAACATGGCTGATTCATGCCGGTGGTCAGAAGGCATTAGTCACACCTTGGAAGTCCTTCTTCTCCTGGACTTCTCTCACAGAGAAGCCACCTGAATATCCCCTGTTGCTTGGTCTGCCATGTTTATCATCCACTTCCTGAGTTAGCAGTTGGCATCACACATTTCATGAGAAAGGATTCTATCTTCATAAGAATAAATGACTTGACAAAGACAAGGTCAAAGTATTACTGATTGGGTTAAGGCAATAGATTTTGTGGAGGCAGAAGCCTCGATTAAAAAGAAATCCAGAAAGGTTCTCTTTCTTTAGTAATAGCTTCTCACCCTCCTGTAAACAGAGGAAAGATTCCATACTTGGTGTTGGTGGGCTAGGGAGTACTTGTTCAGTTGGACCTGGGTTGAATGGGAAAGGAGAGCATGTGATTTTCAGTCCTTAGAACATGCCCAAGATTCCATAAAAAATACTTGTGAAATTTTCCAAGGAAGGAGATCGCTTGTAACACCTTTCATTCTCAGTCCAGGTGCAGTAGAGTCAATAAGTGGTATCGAGTGAGATTAGCTATTGAGAAAAAGCTCCTCATGCTAGAGACAGATTAATTTCTTCTGAAAGATGTTTCTGTCCAATTCTCATATTATGTCAGGATTACTCTAATGTTCTTGTTGGAGGTATAAAACCATGTTTTACAGCAAAGACACATAAAATCATTTTTATAGTATGCTGCCCCACATCTGTCTTCTTTAATTTTCTTTAAAAATAAAAGCAAACATATATTAACTTACTGAGGATTTTATCAGACACAGAGAGGGTACACATGTCTTGGTTGGAAAGCAATTATGTTGTCATCACAGTATAGAAAGTTTCTTCACAAATATTGCACTATGTGGATTAATTTCCAAGTCCCTTATGTGTTTCTTAAGCTTTCTACATCTTACCTCATTTTCAGCTAAAGCAAGCATAAACATACTAGCTCGATCTCATCGTAGGAGGTGAGGTCCACCATAAAAGGCCTTAGAACTGTCCCATAGTGGTAAACCATTAATGACTTTCCCTAATAGTTTTTATTTTTAAGTATACATTGATGCTGGAGCAGATATTTCCATTTATGTTCCATCATGTCAGCATTAGTTGCACATGATCAGAAAATTAAGGCTAATTGATTGATATTTCCCTGAAATAATTGCTCTATTTAGCTATCACTGTTCATGATATGTCTGGGATCAAGACCTGGATTTGAAAGGGTAAGGTAGTTAAACTCTACCTTATAGGGTCTAATAAAAATTAAATTGTAATATATGGGGTTATGGTTTATAACTGTATGTCCCCCAAACACCACATGCATTCATAAACAAGGCTTTTATGGGGCTTACAGCTGATTTGTTAGGAAGCAAGTTCTGCCCCAAAGAGACAAGTAGCTGGGAACATGCCCTGGAAATGTTTATCTTTCTCCCATTTATTCCCCATCTGTCTTCTATTTCCTGTCTACCATGTGGTGGGAAGCTCTTTGCTATACCTTCCTGCCTTGGAACTAGCCAACTCTACACTGAAATTGCAGTCAAAATAAATCTCTCCTCCTTTAAGTTGAGGTGTTAGATATTGCATCTTAACAAAGAAAATGTAAGTAAGACAAATGCTTTAAAAAATGCAAGACAAAAAGGCTACATACTATTTAATTTCTTTCACATAGCATCCCGAAAAGGCAAAATCACAGGCACAAGCTGCCAGTGCCTGATAGTCAGCATTGGCAATTAAAAAAGTAACTCCAAATTGTTCCAGTGGTTACACATCTATATTGTCAGACTTCATTGTGGACATTTGTTTCATGTGAATTCTAGTGCAACAAATTTAATTTTTAAATGAATATCTGCAATGGGTTTCACAAGCAATTCAGAATCAATAAACATTAGTTACTCCCATACACTTTCCCAAATAGGCAATGCATAACAGGTACTTAAATAAATGTCCTTAGTTTTAGGAGATGTAATTGGAATCCAAAATAAGCATTCCCAATTTTTTTTTTCCAGCACCAGGGATTGAACTCACAACCTTGCGCTTTCCAGGTAGGCACTTAGACCACTGAGCTAGATCTCTAGCCCTGGTGTTTTTGAGACAGGGTCTCACTATGCCGTTCAGGCTGGCCTTGAGCTCACTTTGTAGCCTAGGCTGGTCTCGAACTCACATTGATCCGCCTGTCTCAGCCTCCTGAGTGCTGGGATTACAGGCGTGAGCCACCACGCCCAGCTCAGCATTTCCAATTTTTTACACAGTTCTAAGGCCTTGGTATTTCCAGAGAAGGAATGCAGACTTCTGATCAGATTTTAGGAATCATAACTTACTAAATTCTCATGTAAGTAACCACCAAAGCCTAGATCTAAAATGAACTGAAATATGGATACAGTTAACTCACAGGGTGGTATCTTTAGACAAAATCTCTATTCTTTATTTATTATTCTTTAAATAGTCATCTGTCTGTGAACAATAACAAAAAGTCAAACAGAAAGTGAACACTCATAACCTGAAGGATAAGCAGGATGAAGTCCTTCTCTCTCTCTCTTTGGTTTCTGTTTTTGTTTTTCAGTGCATACACTGTGGGTCATGCTCTGCACCCAGAGCTGGGGACTCAGGAATGAATAAATAGCATGCTTCTCCTCACAGAGATCACACTTTATATTGAGTGGGAAGCACGTGTGGTGGGATTGCCCCTCTAAGTGAGCCTGAGCAGTATTCAGGCAAGTGAATGTCCTTCTTGCACTGCATTCCATAACTCACCTATGTATAAGAGCAAGAGAGGTCTTTAGAAACTTAGTATTTACTACTGTGTTTGTCACAGAGCAGCATCCTTGGACTTTTGACAGAAAAAGTAATCTTAACTGAGGCTTGCATGCTAGAGGAAGAAGTAGAATCATGACACAGAAGTTTTGGGGAGCCTCCTTTATGCTTAAAATATTTCATATCAAGGAAAGCACATATCCTAAAAATAGTTTAAATGTTGTAGAAAAAAATGTAAGAAACTTTCTATAAGAAAGTTGAAAATAGTTTTGAAGTTCTGAGCACATCACTGTTCCAAATTGAGAAGCAGAAATGACCTTGTGTCATGGTTACAAATAATGATATACACTCTGTAGCTTCACTGGAATATTCACTGATTGATTGATAATGGATGCACAATAGCAATGACTGAGCAATATTTAGTGCTCCAAAGTTCGACGAAAATTAGAAAAGTATAGTAGATGTCAATAGGGTTAACTTTTTCTTTTATTTTCTTTTTTCACTGAAGTTGAAATTCAATGACTTCTTTGAACAAATGTTAACCTATCATTCAGGTTTATCTCCTTACTAATTTTTTTAAACCATATAATTCTTTTTGGGTAGTTATTATTCCCATTTTCTGAATGAGCAAACCAAAATCCAGATAGAAGAATTAACATAGATTGATTGTCTAAAAGGACACAACCCAGAAATAACAAAGATGGAGTTGAATCTTAGCCGGTCTGGGTCTTGTTCCCCATTGCTGATTTTTCTTTTTTTCTTTTTTGTACTGGGGATCAAACTCATGCTTGCCAAGGAGGTGCTGTGCCACTGAGCTATATCCCCAGCCCCCACTGCTGATTTCAAATGATACAATGATACAGTAAAAGCCTGGATGGAATAAGAAACTACGTATTACTTCTGCATCATCTAGTTTAGTCCTAACATTACAATTTAGTTCCTTTTGTTATACTGGTTTTATACTGGTAGTTACTAAAGTTCAAAATGTTTGTAAGAAGAGTTTAATAATACATGGCAGAGTCCAGGAGTAACTACATTTAGAGTCTAAGCCAATAATTGTTCAAGCTAGGATCTGCCTGGGTAGATATTTAAAAGCCTTTCCCATCTTTGAAATTCACTGATTTTAACAGAAAGTTCCTGGTTTCTTTAATTGGTGGATGCAGACCTATTTTGGCTGCCAAGTTTAGAAATACCCTAAAGCTGTGCAGAGTAATTCAGGGATCAGCTGCATTTTCGTCTCACTTCTGGGTATCCCCAATATCCTCCTTTTTCTTACCAGTTTCCTTATAATCATGCTTGAGCTGAGTTTAAACTGCATAGATTTGAGCCTGAAGGGAAGCTCTAGCAGGCTGGAGGGATCATGGCTAAATTTTCGTTCTCAAAGCAATGTTGGTATGAAATAATTTCCTCTGTCTATGGCAGCAGCAATTTAGAAAGGTGAATCCAGAAAAGAAGAGGATATTCACATTTCAAAGAAGTTCAATTCCTTTGACCTTTTTTCAGTCTTTTAAATTACACACAAGAAAGAACCGTGTCATTGATTCAACACAATTGATATGTGCTGTTGATTATCTCCAGTGTATCATGGGGGTGCTGCCAATTCAAAGAGGAAGAGGTAGCCCTAGATCTTAAGGAAATCTTGTAGTGCATGGTGAGATAGTCATTTAACAAACACATTTACAGTGTTTATAAGAAATGCAAGCCGGGCGTGGTGGATCAC
>RJWT010017106.1:0-19511 GCA_004365215.1 Cuniculus paca | reverse complement strand
ATCCTAGCACTCTGGGAGGCTAAGGCAGTAGGATAGCAAGATCAAGCCTAAGAATAGACTAGACTAGACTAGACTAAAATAAAATAAAAAATATTTTTTAAGGGCTGGGGATATAGTTCAGTACAAGACCCTGGGTTTAATTCTCAGTACTGAAAACAAACGAAAAAGTGTCCCTTTCCTTCATCATTGTCAATACGTCATTTTAACATTTCTAACCTATTTTAAGTCTCTCCTTTAATTGATCCTAAAACATGTTACAAAATTTTTATTCATACCAGGGCTACAACAGACTAAAGATTCTATGCTTTGAAGTCAAATTTCAAAAATCCGTTCTCCCAATTCTAGTAAGACACAGTAAAAACCCTGGTCACCCGATTGTTCTGGGTGGTTTCCGTCCCTCAAGGTCACTGTGAAGATGATGCCCATCCCACAGGAAAGGAGCCATCCCAACACCCGCCCACATCGGAATTGCTGCCCTCCATTTACTTGAGTTAAGTACAGAGGTACAAAGGTTTCTATTAAGCAACGCCCACTGCAACCTGTTCACTTTACTGTCTACAGTCCAAAAGGAAGCTGCCCGGCAAACACGCTTGGCTCCAAAGCTGGTCTCTTCAGTCCTCCTGCCTACCTCACCTCCCTGTCTTTGCCCAGGTTCTCGTTTCTACCTGACTGTCTTTATCCTGAATTTTCATTGTTTCTCATGCTTTTTGTAGAACCTAGGGCCTTTGCATTGAGCCACATCTCAGCCCTTTTATAAGAGAAGGTTTCACTAAATCATTATTATTGCCCAGGCTGGTCTGCAACTCACTGAGATCCTCTTGCCTCTGCCTCCCAAAATGGTGGAATAACAGACATGCACCACCATGCTGGCTTCAGATGGTTTTTGATGAAAATAATGAGGTATTTTTTTTCAACCAGGTTTGGATCTTACAGGAAATAACAGTGGGAATTCTAATGGAAATCATTTTACACTTAGGACAATGTCAGGATGGACTGTATGCCCTCCTCGTGGTCACCATGGAATTCAAGATCCATTCTATTCTGTGAACTTGGTAAAGATATTTGAAAGTCATGGAAAAATTATATTTATGTTAGATGCAGCAAAGCCTAAGAGCATCTCAAAGTCAGGTCTTTCTCTCAAAGATACAGACAGATCTTCAAATCTGTACATGGCATATGGCACCAGCACAATTATTTTCCTGCAAATGTGCACAGTCACTGTGTAAGTTTTCTGTCACTATGACAAAACACCTCAGATAACCATTTACCAGTCCAATTATTTAAATACAAGATGACCAAAAATTGCATTTTCCATCAATTTTTATAACAAGAAATATAAAAATGATAATTTTATCGTATTTATTCGATACATGAATTAATGGATGAAATGATACCTATGATAGTATGTAAACAACGGCAGTGCCCAAGTGATGATCAGGGTAAATTGCTAAGTAGTTAAAAAAGAGGAAAGATTTATTTTGGCTTTCAGTTTCAGAGGTTTCAGTTCATGGTTGGTTGGCTTTCTTGACTTTCGGAGGGTAACACGGCAGAATATCATGGCGGGCAATACTTGGTAAACAAAATTGCTCACCTAATGGCAGCTGGGCAGCAAGAGAGAAAGGGGCTAGGGTCCTGTATACCCTGTAAGGGTGACCCCCAAGGACCTACCTTCCTTCCACTAGGCCCCACCTCCCAGTGTTTCCACTATCTCCCAATAGCATCACAGGCTGGCAGCCAAGTCTTTTTAACATGAAATGGAGGGATCCAACCTATGGCACCAGAAAACAAAGACACTGTGGCTCAATGTACAAATACTGTGAAACCGGTAAGAATTTTAAAATTTAAGAGGAGGCAGTCTAGTGCCTGAAATTAACAATGATGGGGGAAAAATAAACAGATGAGGTAGAACTTTATCTTCTAGAAAATTACCTTCAGAATATGATACTTGGAACATACATAGTTAAAAGTGGACTCTGAAAGTTCAACTCTAAACAAGGAGGGAACAAGTATGGAGGCTAGATTCTCAGAAAACAAGATGCATTAAGAGATTAATAAACGTGAATTTTGAACAGCTCACTGTAAGAAACCTTGGCAAACAGTTGTAACAAGAACCCGGAGATAAGCCTGCTGCTTCCCCACATCCACCCCAAAAGCAAGGGTCTCTATTACTGGCGGAAGAGCCTGGCTGTCCTGGAATGGACTCCTGGTAAAGGTATATAAGCACAGCAGGGGAGCAGGGGTGCAGGGGAGGCGGGGAGCTAACACATTCCTGCCTGCTTGAGTACACGCATGAGTGTTCCATCGGGCTACTTGTACCACAGTTGGTACAAGTAACACGGTCATGCATGGGTCAGCCACTCATGTACCACGGGTCATTCAAACCACCTAACAGCAATCCATCCGAATTATGGCCCTGTTGCAAATGTGTTAAATCACCAGCAGCCAGCAAGGTATACAAACATGTTTAAGCATATTTGCTTGTTGTGTCCTCCACTCCTTGAGGCTGAAATAGGCATCTTTGTGTCTCCAAAGCCTGTGCCTGGTGCACAATGAGTAGTCAAGAATTTTTCAACCACCCATACATCACCAGATTAAGGAAATACCTCAGATTTAAAGCTCCATCTTGTTATGGAAAGGCATCTATCCGTATCTGAATGCTGGTTTTTATGGGCGGCACATCTCCTTGATATTCCAATCTAGTAATCTTAGATGGATCACCAGGGACATATTTGGTTTACTTTTTGATAAGAGTCCTTTGTATCTGTGGCACTCTTTAACCCCCAGTGTAGTGGCCCAAGAAGCAAGATTGGTCATAGCCCACTATGCCATGCTGAGACAGAAGTAATTTCACAGTGATACAAACAAACCCTTGAGGGTTAGGCTTACATCTGTTCTCTTGTTCTGGTAATTAATGACCTGCAAACAATCTGGTGTACTTATTAAACTTTAAGAAACTGAGAATTAGAAAAATCTTAGTGTATTTCGAGGGTTCATATGTGTCACTGGGAAATTACTTCAGCTTCTGCACGGCACAGTGGGTCTGGTGTTCTTGAGCAATCCTGCGTCTTGGGCCACTACACTGGGGTTGAAGAGTACGACAGATACAAGGGATTCTTATAAGAAAGTAAACCAAGTATGTCCCTGGTGATCCATCTATGATTACTAGATTGGAAGATCAAATTATTCAAGATACACGTGAAATACTGCCCCAATGTTCTAGAACTCACAATGCTTAACTCTATCAGTGAGCTGAGCTGGTTGAACTAACCAAATATCCCTGCCTAAAAGAACTAATGCTATCTTGGTCTGTAAAGTTATACAATTCTTTGTAAAATACTGTTGTTTATCGTACTTCTTTGAATCCTGACAGACTTGTGAGGTAGCCAAGGAAAGCATTATCTGCAAGAAAAGTATGAGTATGCAAACTCTATAATGATAAGTGATTATTATCACCCTAATTTATAGAAGGGAAAATCCACTTGCCAAAGGTAGGATGAGAGTACTTCTTCCACAGAGATGTGACTAGTCTGCCTTACCAGGTTATTACACTGATCAAAACAGAAGGAGCTAGTGTTTTGAAGTCAAACACAGAAGTTATTTAATAATCCCACCATACCAATAGGTTAAACCATGTCTGTGGCTATTCTCAAAGAGGACACTGACAAACCATCAGTTTCTAGAAAGATTAAACTGGGTAATGAAAGGATCAGAAAAATCAGATGCTGCTTAATATGAGAAACTGGCTGGCTAGGGGTGGCTATTTAGAATTAAGAAGGGACCTGGGGGTTTAAAGAGAAACAGGCTACAAGTCGCATATAGGAGGGAGTTGATTTATTCTGAATGTCACAGAGAGCTGACCCAAAATAATATGTAGAACCTCCATGGAAATGGACCAAAAGCAAACAGGAATGGAAAAATCCCTGTGAGTGCCAACGAAGCACAGGCAGGAAGCTGACCTGCAAGAAAGCCTGCAGGAAAACACTCTGCTCAGGAGGCTAGCTAGAACCTGAATTTTAGATAACTATCAAGATTTTGCTGAAAGGGGTTTGTAGCTGAAGCCCCATGGGTGAAACAGATGAAGCCAAACATGTTCTTCAAGTTCTTGTTTTCTCTGTCCCACTGTGAGAATATACACACTACCACACATATGCCACAGTCAGCTCTTAGCTGCTGCCTAGATTCCCAAGCACTTGTCAATTCAGCAGGACTCTAGATGCCTCCAAAATAACTTTGAACAGCCTCACTGGTAGCACCCGAGTCACCCTGGAATGTAGTTGCAGAATCTTTTCTGTAGCTTTGGAATGAATATTCATTCTACATCAACCCTTTAGCAAGTTCACCTTAGAGGAGCGGGGCTCACATTCTGCTGTGACTTGACGGCATGAAATCCACCTGACCATTGTGGTTTCCAAAGAAAATGGCATGGTTAGAAAGTTCATCTGTACTGACTGGGGAGACCCTCACTTCTAGATCATAGACCAGTCTCCAGTGTTTCCATCTGCTGACCCCAAAATGCAGCCGAAACACCACATCATTCTCTTACTGTTAGCTATTACCTAGAGGGAGAAAAGAAGACCAAAGAGAAAAGGGATCCCAGTATTTCAGTCAGCCTTAGGTAACTCTCCAACTCCTCTTGGGGACCCAGATCTTGATCTTGGACCATGAATACCTTTTTATTTTTTATTTTTTTGCTTACTACAATGGAGTCTTATCCACTTGAAAGAAATGGCTTTACACACCAGCTACAAACAGAGCCGAAGCACCGAAGTGTGGGATAGGTGCTAGCTAATGAGATCTCATGAGTTCCACACATATCTTAGCTGTGCAAGATGGCACCATCTTTTTTCCTTCATGAAAATTAGAGGATATGTGGTTTCCATTAAATAGCACTTCCTCTTTTTAAAAAAATTATGCAGTGCCTCATGAAATGGCATACAAAGACATGATGCTTGAGACTCTAAGCAAGAGATTTTTGATTCATTTTTCCTTAAAGAATCGTGGGAAAAAAGGATGAAATCAGGGTTAAGATTTAAACACCTGCACCCCACTGAGCCCTATAACGAATGCTTCCAAAGACAGGCTGGATGCACACCCAGAGTCTAAGGAAAAAAAAAAATCACAAATTTCACACACCTATTCAAAAAATAAATAAATAAATAAAATCAATCTGAACATCTCTTCTTTTTCTGGTTCCAAAGATACAGAGCACCCTGTGATGAGGCCACAGGCAGCCCCACACAAACAGTAAAGGCAACTGCACATTTTGTAAGACTGCAATGCAATTTGAAAGCATGCAAGAGGGAGAAAGTTCCTCTGGAAGCCCTGCACCTTCCATCGGTGTAATGCACCAGCGCAAAGGACTTCTTGAGATGATATAGTAAAGGCTTGCTATAGACAACTAGGTACAAACATAACACACCCAGCTTCCCATTCCTTCCAGATCAACGGCTAAGGGCAACGGCAAAGAGAACAAGTGGCCAGGCTACAAAGCGGCCTTTGCAGGACTCAGCAGAGGAAGCAGCTGAATCAACAGTGTTCCAGTGCAGGCCTCAGCCCCGACCATCTCTTCCTATCCCTGCTGTCTAAGCCGCCTGACCTTACTTGCTCCAGAACAACAAGATTAGGAGAAAATGAGAAGAGAAACAGCAAGGGAAAGGCGTCCCATCCCTATCAGTTCGGTGTTTTACAGACCTCTTCCTTTTTCCTTCCCCCTGCTAATCCTCTCTCCCCTCTCTGCTCCTACCCTTCTATACTGATCCTTTCTCTTTACTGGCCCTTCAATGGACACAGGCTAGTCTGTTTTGTCTGAAACAAGCAAATTTTTCACTGAACCTGCTGCCAGTCTCAAACATAGACTTGATTTTTCTTTATGTCATGCAGCCCTCTCATTTCCTCACTGAGTACTCAGTCCTAACCCCTTGGAAATTTACTCCACTGAAAATCTGTAAAAAGGTCACAGGGACCATTCGGCAACCAAATTAAGTGGGTTATTTCCAGTTCTCCTCCTGACTTCCCCACAGCACCAGCTTTCCTGGAGGCCCTTCATGTCTCCTTTTCCAGTTTCTTGTAAAAGAACACGATCTGCAGGTTTCTCATTCTGGCCTGCCCTCTCCAGATCAGTACCCTTCTCTTCCCCTTGAAAGATATCTCCCAGAGCTACAGCCTAGGGATAGACTGGTTAGAATCCCATCTCCACTTTGCATCAAATTTTCTCTGCTGTAAAACAGATAATGGTGCCCACATCGCAGGTTCGTCTGGAGGAACCAACAGGTTAATTCATATAAACCCTAAGAACTCAATGAATGTCATCCTTATCCTTCTATCTATGCTTTGCATGCTGCTCCTATCCAGATACTGAAAAGATTTTCTTCCTCAAATTCTGCACAGTTGTTCCTTGGTATCTGTAGGGAATTAGTTCCAGGACACACCCCACACAAATACCAAAGCAGCTGATGCCCAAGTGCCTTACGTAAAGTGGTATGTAAAACAGCAATTGCATATACGCTATGTACATCCGCCTGCACACTATTTTTCTCCTTTGTGGTGCTGTGGATTGTGTTCAGGGCTTCAAACAGGCTAAGTAGGTGTTTTACCACTGACTTCTTTCTCCAGCTCTGCTCCCATATACTTTAAGTCATCTCTAGATTATTTATATTACCTGAAGCAATGTGAATGCTGTAAACAGTTGTTATACTGCATGTTTATGGAATAATGGTAAGGGCAAAGGTCTGTCATAGTACTGATGAAATTGGTGGGGGTATTTTCCAGGCATGCTTGGTTGAGCCCTGCAGAAACCAATGGCTGGCTATATATCACAAAAGTCAATCGCTTTACACTACCTGACAGCCATTTTCATGCCAAGCTTACTACTTTAAAACTACTTATAATATTAAACAGTGTGTGAAGGAGATGATGCCATTACACTAGCCCACTACCAGCTCCCCACGGAGTCTGGTAAGGGTGAGAGTTGCAGTAGGGACTTGAAGACGTCAGTGACTCACGACTCATTAATGAAGAACTAAAGCAGTAACTTCCACTTTGACAAGGCCACCTGGACACAGTGGTGGCTTTCTTTTAACATTAAGATCTTCATGCCTTTTATACCATTACTGGGAAGTAAAAAGTGACTTTTTAAGACAGAAACTTGGTAATATCTAATTACACTTAAGTGTTAGGTCTGGAGTTACGCACTTTTCCACACAAGTAACCTTTTAAGGAAACATCTACCAGGAGGGAAGTGATAAATAAAAGAAAGCTATTCAGCAAATTGTAATTCATGTTCCTTACACTTTTTCCTGAGGTAGTGGGGATTGAATCCAGGGTCTTGTGTGTGTTACGAAGATGTCTACTGCTGAACTACACATCCAGCCCTTTCAAAAAATTTTTGTTTTGAGATTGTCTAAGTTGCCCAGGTTGGCCTCCAACTTGCTATCCTGCCAGTCTCCCGAGTAGCCACTGTACCTGGTTATAATTGTTTTAAAAATGATCGAGTGATAAAGTTATAAAGTGGGATAGGGTTTAAGAAATTAGGAGACCTTCACTTTACTCTTAAATTTTGGCACTATTTGCATTTCACAAAAATTATTTCACAAAATTAAAGATTAAAAATGAGAAAAGTTTCTCATAAGAGAACAGAGTTGACTTGTCAAACACTATAGACTCAGCAGAGATTAGGACTCTGATCTGGCTCCAAAGTCTAAGTCTCTTCCACCTTTGGCTTCCCACCACCACTCACACCATTATACCAAGCCAAAATGGGAACTCTACACCACCCATCTTAAATAGCATAGGCAACTCTGCTGCCTGCAGACACAAGGACACCTAGCACGGGTGTCGGCAGCTTAGGTACTGTGGATGAGCATAAAATCTTTTTCAACTCATGAAGAAGTAAAGCAAGGGTGCACTTAAAAATGGCAAGCCAGGAGCAGTGCAGTGTGCTTACAGGTACTGGGGAGGCTGAGGCAGCATAGTCACTTCAGCACAGGAGTTAAGAGACCAATCTGAGCAACATAGTAAGACAAAGTCTATCTCAAAAACCAAACCAAAACAAAACAAAACCACACACACCACAAAAGCAGCCACCACTATCTATTCATAGTATGACTGTATCCGCCTGATACAGGTGGATGAGCGGCAAAGGGCACTGATTCATACCAGCCCTGGGGAATGTGCACAGTCGTCACTCAGGACACTGTGGCAGGAGGATAGTGAGTTGGAGGCCAGTGTGGTTCAAAGTTCATGCTAAGATATTTGGCAGAGATGTCCCAGATTAGAGAAACACTAACTCTCCCACTAGCCCCTCCGAAAAGTAGTCTCATGCCACATGTATATGTGGGAGATGCTAAAGACAAAATGCAAGGAAGGGGTCCATAACGCAAGTGTCTATCACTGAAAGAAGAAAAAGGAGGGAAAGAAGAAAATCAAGCCCAAAGAGTAAGAAAATTAGAAGAAAACAAAACAAAACCAAAAACCCCTGTTGGCAAGGTATGTCTCTGTGGGTGGCCATAGTGAAGTGGGGGATGAGCAGTTCTTAATAGAACATCCAGGTCTCTGAAGAAAGGCAAGAGAAAAGCAGAAACAGAGCCGAGAATGGCCCATTCAGGGGGAGGCATCCAGTCACGTGTGGACTCTGAGAAGCAGCCCGAGGGTTCTGGCTCTGCTGATAAGGGCCAGGGACCCCAAAGAGCGCATGACATGAGATTTCATGTATGTGTAATTTCTATACTCAGTTAGAAGTACAATATGATTGCTATTTCTGCATTCAAAGTAAGATCACATATCTGAATTAACCAACAGTACGAGACTAGCTACACGTGGTATTGATTATTTTTTTCTCCTGTTTCCTCCCACGTGAAATGAGAGGCGAGGGGAAAATGCAGAAGTAAGGCACACACTCTCCACCAGGGGAGCCTGTGCAGTACCAAGGAGGACCAAGAAGTGGGATAAAGACTACTGTGTTCAAATACTGAGAAAGGAAAGAGAAGAAACGGTGCTGCAGCCAGGGCACCCTGGTCCAGCCATTTCACAGCTAGGATCCCCTGGAAAATTCCCCGGGAGAGGCAGTTAGTAACCATCCTTGCCTAGGTTTGGAATACAGAGAAGGGTCCTTCCAAGCACAAAGGGCCTCTTTTCTCCACGTTCAAGTCCCTAATTCCCTGGGCTTCCTGCTATAAACGCTTGTGTAAGAGTCACACCCACGCCCTAAAACTTCCCAGGCTTAGGGCAGAAGGGAGATACTGCGAATGGGGAAAAACAAGAATTTCAGTCTTCTCTACCTATGGATTTGCTTCATATACTTCAGGCTTCATAAAAAACATTTAAAAGCTCCCAGTGAGAAGCAACATACCAACACTTGGTCAGCTGCGGAGGAATAGCAGTTCTCGGTGAAAGCAAGAAATGAAAGATTTTTTGTAAGAGGAAATTGATCTCTTAAGCAAAAAAAGAAAAAGAAAAAAAGCAGATCCATCAAGCCCCAAGCTGGGCCTCTGGCTCTCAAGAAAATTCTTGGCACTGAGAGCTGTGTGGCCAGAAGGTAACAGCAGCACAGACTCCGGGGTTTCGCTATGAAAGGCATCACAAGAGGCCAGGTGGAAGAGTTCTGGATAGGACTCCAGGGGCAGATCACATTCCTGACACAAAAGTAAAACAGGACAGCAGTGCTTGGTGTCCTGGTCCTCTACCTGCCAGGAGCCTCATTCAAATACAACAGACTGGTGAATAAATGTTCCACTTCCGGAGGCATCATCAACATCTTTAAAAGATAAAAGAAGGTGAGAATGCAGCAGCAAAAGGGTACAACAGCTGCCATTTATAGAATGTGCGCTTTTGGTTTCAGGCATCAATTTAAACCCTTTCTATAAATTACTCACCTTACTTATTTCTCCCAACAACCCTGTGTGCATATCATGACAGCCTCATTTCAGAGAAGGCACAGAAGCAGGATTCCATGATATTCACCTCTCACTGATAACAACCTTAGATGACAGCCAACAGGACAGGTTTCCGTTTAAAGGATTCACATGGTTATGTCCTTATAAAACCTGTAAATATGTTTGTATGTCTTGTAATAAGGACCCCACAACTGTGTAAGCTCAAATTCCTATGAACAACCTGGATCTATTCCTAGGCTCCAGAAATTAACAAAAATTTGAAGATACAAGAAATTACGAGTAACAATTAAAAGCCCATTTATAGGTTTGAGTGAAGAGCCAAGGAGAACCAATGCTTGTTGTATGTACTATAAAAGGATACTGTCCTGAATAAAATGGAAACTGCCAAACAATTCTAAGGACCACCTTCCTCCCACTGGCTACCAGCTACTCATACTGAGAAGATACAGCATTTCATCACTCTCCTAGATATAATGGTAAAATAGGCTGAAAATCCAAAACCATTCAGTGTATTTTTTAAAAACATTAGTCATAGGCCAGGTATGGTAGGTAGTAGACACCTACAATCCCAGCATTCAGGAGGCTGAGCAGGAGGACTGCTGAGAGTCCAGAACCAGCCTAGGCTACAAAATGAGTTTAAAGGCAGCCTGAACTGCATAGTGAAACCCAGATTTGAAAAGACAAAAAACAACAAAACAAAACAAAATCATTAATCACAGGTCATGATATACCATTAAGTGGGGCAGACAGGTTGAAGAAGAGAGGAAAAATTCACTCATTTCCCAACGTGGAAAGGAAACACAGGAAAAAATAATTTCTTTGCTTGTAGAGACTCTAGCTGATGGTAGTATTGGCAATCCTTTGTCAGTTCCATTCCTGAAATCTAAGAATGGACAGAGGCAGAATGTACAATTTCCACAGAACAGCATAGAAAAAGCTATAGGTCACAGAACAGTGAGCATAATTATGATCCTAATTAAAATTCTAGGGTAATAGCACTTGAGATGCTGAGGTAGGACGATCACCATGAGTTGGAGGCCAGCCTGGGCTACATAGCAAGACCCCACCTCAAACAAACAAACAACAAAAACAAAAAATTTCTAGGGTAAGTTTGAGCATTTCAAAGAAGATGCATAGTACCTCTCTCATTTCAGCAGTATATCTTTTTCATTTGTTTTGGTGATGGCTGGGCAAACACTAATGGTCAGTTCCTACCAAAAATGAAGTCCCGGGCCTGGCCAAAGGCCACCTCTCTGGCACTCTTCTAGGAGGTACACGCATGCAAAGGGGACCTCTACCTAATTGGGGCATCTAAGGGGAAAAAAAAACTAGCTGAAACGTTTCTTAAGAAATAATCCTGAATTCAACAGCAAAGATGACAGAGTGATTAAGTTTTCAGTGTAATATTAACTAATAAACCTCTTTAAAAAACAAATTATAAAAAATCATGACCTTCATAAACATCATACTTGTAACCTCGGAATCCCCTTATGTAAGGCTGGGAATGTAGCTCAGTGGTAGAGGGCTTGCCTGATGTGTGTGTGTGTGTGTGTGTGTGTGTGTGTGTGTGTGTGTGCGCGCGCGCGCGCGCGCGGTCCCGGTTCTCACCTCTAGCACTGCACCCTGCCACACACAAAAGAATTCTTATACACAGACCACTTTAGCAAGATTAACTTTTCAACTTCTAAAGACTGCAGAATCTGTTCATGGTACACAAATTCATTAAATCAAAAAATATTTACTGAGCAACTACTATTCTAAAAGATCTACAGATCTTGAAATAAACATCCATATCACAGGAGGAAAAAGGCAAAAAGGTTTTTAATTACAAGCCTATTTCTGAACCTCAATGTTTAAAAAAAGCCAAAGCCATCTTCACATTTTTGCAAAGATTCTGGTGCTCCACCTTAGGTATAATTTATAGGTAAGGTTGCCTTGGGATTACTCTGATCTGGGGCACCCTCTGAGCAATTACTTGCCCAAAGGGCACTGTGGAGGCAGCTGGAAGGACCTCAGGAGACATGGCTCCCAACTAATATTACATGATTGTTTAACTTACTCTTCGATGACTTAAAAATTTGGTAATAAGTCTTCCAAATGTTTTTTAACAGTTCAAAAATACTGTTTAGTAGCCCAGAAAATTCTGCAAGCAGCTCTTTTGCTCACATCAGGCACTGCACAGGAACAGAAAAGCCTGTGAGTGTGCATTCCAATTCCATCCTTAACACTCAATTAGCTTCCTCCCAAAAAAAACCTACTGAGGAAAGATCATTTAGCTCCCTGCCGAACCCTTCCCACTCCCGTTTACTTCCTCCACTCTTCCCAAGACCTGTAAGAAAGGTCCCTGAAGTATCTACCCTAAGCCCAATGAGTGATGAGGGCCACTTCTTCGCATCCTCAACTTTAAGGAAAACTCTCAACCCCAATGTTTTGTTTAAAGTCAACTGTCAGAAAACATTGTGCTTCCCTTGAGGAACTGTTGTGGTTTCTTTTTTTCATAGTTAACTAGGGACAGCACTCTTTCTGTGTTCCTTTTAGTCCCAGGATGCATGCAAGTGCCTGGCTTAACCTGCACGATACAGTAGGATCATATCACCTGATTCTTCACTGAATGATCTATACCACTTTCTACCTTATCCCTGGCCCTACTATGATTCTTTGTAAGTTTCAAGATACATTTTGTCTTTTTCTTTTTTTTGTTGTTATTAAAGAAACTTTATTCATATTCCAGGCTGAAAGAATCAGAAAATTCCAGGCTGGATACAACATCTTACTGCCCTATTAAAAAAAGCAAATTTTGTATGTTTTGCTATGTATTATCATCTCATCAAACAAGTATCTTAAGCTTTAAGCTTTTTCACTGAAATTTTATGGATTACAAATATTTAAGATCAAAGACTCCTTCAACTCACTGATGAACTGCTTTCACAGCTAAAATATAACATGATCAAAGATGTTATTAATATAGACCAAACAATTAAAGAGGCAGGGACACACAAAGTTAATATAACACCAACACTAATTTTCTATTACTAAGAGTTAACAGCTACAATGTAATCATTAAGTGACTTACAAGCCAGACACATACCTCAACAACTCAGTGCTGGGGGTAGTAACTATTATTTCCTCCCATTTTATAGATTGAGAAACCAAGACGTTTACTTGCCAACATCATACAAGGCAGTAAGTGGCAATTGGGAACTACAACCCACATTTGCTTTTCTTTTTTTTGGTACTGGGGATTGAACTCACAACCCTGTGTGCTTGCCAGGCAGGAACTGTGCCACTGAGCTATATCCCTGGCCCAATCCACATTTGCTTGATTTAAAAGCCACTCTACACTGAATCCATAAGATACTTATATATCTTTTTTACTTTGTTAATGAAGATTTAAGAAAAAACAATTTTGCCAGGCATGGTGGCACAAGCTTGTAATACCAGAGAGGCTGAGGTAGGAGTATCCTGATGAGTTTAAGGTCAGCCTGAACTACATAGAGACCTGTCTCAAAAAACAAAGAAACAAACAAAAATTTGACATTTAACCGAATATAAATTATGTAATACATAAAAAGAAAGAATCAAAAGGTGTCCCAACCATTCAGGTACAGCAGCACATTATAATCCCCGTTACTTGGAAGGCTGGGACACAGTTCCAAGTTCAAGGTGCAGCTGGGCAACTCAGGAAGACCTTATCTCAAAATACAAAATGAAAGGGGCTGGGGATGTATGTAGCTCAGTGACAGAGTGTTTGCCTAGCATGCACAGGTCCTGGGTTCAGGCCCCAGTACCTTAACAAAATAATGTCCAAGTCATGAGAAGTTCGGGTTTCCATACATCTACCTTTAACCTAACAGTCTGAAATTCTCCAGCTCATACAAAGATCTAGCTAGCATGGATATCTGATTTCCAAGCCCAGATCCGAAACATTACATGAATAATCACAATGTCAAGAAGTGACAGGTGGGAAATGGAAAGTGGGGGAGGGGAGGCAGTATGACTTGTGGTAGGGCAAATTGAAGTCACGAAACAAAGATACAGCTTTAGAGTTGAAATTCATAAAATAGCCCCCATGTCTTCTATGACCTTGAGCTGACCACATCCCATCTGAGCTTCAGAGTCCTGGTCTGCAAATGATGCTGAAGAACTCAGCAGTCCTCTCCACCTCACAGGGCTGCGCTGCTGTTAGGATCAAAAGATTTCTATGAAAGGATACTGTACACAACGACCACATACAGGAAAGGGATTATTAAAAATTGGGTTTGGTGCTTAAAAGGATAATCCTCCCTGCCTTTTATAACTAACTTTCCAAAGGTTCTCAAAACTGAGGCTTTACTGTTTAAAAATTTATAATTACAGTGATCTATCCCCAGTCTGCATTTCCTTGGGTCTACTCGGTAACCCGAAGTAGGAAAAGGGCAGAAGCTGCTATGTTAGTCAGCAAAAAGAAAGCTAACTCGGATATTAACCTCCAAGGAAAGCCGGTCACCTGAAGGACTGCCAAAGTTATCACTACCTCATTTACAATGCAAAGGTTAAAAAAAAAAAAAAAGGCTTAACTGCTGCCAGCCAAGAATCACAGGGAGAATTATAATTAATATCCACAAGGCAGAACAGAGTACTGCATTCAACAGTGTGGATATGCTGATCATCTGAAAAGTTTTCTAACGCTTGGTTGGTAAGCTTGGAAGGAATGCGCAAAATGTGCAACCAAGTTTTCAGTTGGTGAGGTTTGTTTTCAGTCATACACAAACCACTCACTTTTCTGTTAAAAAAATATTTAGGAAATTGTTTTCTAATATGGGCGACACATTTGTGGGAAGACATAGACTTCACTTTTTGATACAAAGACTGAAACCAACTCCTTGGTCCAAAGACTGCAAAACCAACTAGCTGAATGAGCGTGTGCCGTGCAGACCAGCGCAGCGGGATAGAGGCTCAGCCTCCCTTGGGTTTGAGAAGGGTGCGCTTCGTCACCTCCATGTAATTCGCTTCTCCCCGCGGACACCCGCGGCCTGGGGCTGCAGGGCTCTGCCAGTGGCAGCAGTGGGAAGGTGCGGCGGCGATCCTGACATGCTTCGGCTCCCGGGTGGTTAATGGGAATTAAACCACAGCAGCCCTCCTTTGTGGCGCTTTGGCCGGAACAGCAGAAAGGAGACAATGAGCGGTCTGTGCGCAGTTCCACGCCGATTGGCTGGTCTCTCCCCCCAGAAACCCCTGATGTCATGGGCCTGGAATGCAGGCAGGGAGGAAGGAAGAAAAGGATTTGGGGAGGGGGACGCCTCTCATCGCTTCCCCACGCCAAAAGTCCCAAGATAAATCCGACGCGTTCTCGTGTTGAGTGGCAGAGCTTCGCGGGCACCAAACACCACTCACTCTAAAGAGCCACCCGCTTCAGCAAATAAACCCCCACAAAAGCAAGCCCCGACGACAGTCCCTGATGGGACAGTAACGCGACACGAACTTCTCGAGGTTTCCCAGAACATCCCAAGTCTACGGCTGGTGCCACTCGCGAAGCGGCCCGCTCGGGCTCTGTCCCGCTCCCCCGCAAAGCTCCACGGACCCGCGCGGTTCCTCGGGGCCGGGCGGCGGTGCTCGCGGCCTCCCACCCAGCCGCGGGCGAGGAACAATGAGCGGGCCGCTCCGGCCACGTAACCGCCCAAGCCCGCTCTCCGCGCAGAGCGGGGGAGGCGGGGGCCGAGGTGGGAGGGGGCGCGGGTCCCCCGACAGCCCGGCCGCGGCGCACGGCGGGGGAGCGGAGGCTGCGGCTGCCCGCGGGTCCCAGGCGCGCACGGGCCCCGCCTAGGGCGCAGGACGGCGCAGCAGCGCCCCCTTCCCGCAGGGGCGCGCCCTACACCCCGAGCAGCCCGCGGCCGCAGGGGCCGGCGCCCGGGACTCCAGGCCCGCCCGGAGCCCCCGCCCGCGCTGGTCCGGCCCACGGCGCGGGAACAAAGCCAGCTCGGCGCCGGGACGCGGCGCGGCCACGCAGCGACTCCCCGGCCGCCCCGACGGAGGGAGCGCGCCCGGCCCGGCCGGCCCGGCCCGGCGTACCTTGTTCTTGACCTCGGCCGAGAGCCCGTAGGACGGGCCCTTGTTGAAGTGGGTCATGGTGCCGCGCGGCGGGAGGGGCTGCGCTCGGGTCGGGCTCTCGCACCGCGTTCCTCGCGTCTGGCCCCGAGTGGCGGCGCGGGAGATGCTCGCAGCTCCGGACGGCGCGGAGACGCCCTGAGGCGGCGGCGGCGGCGGCGGCGGCGGCGGCGGCGGGGCTCGGGGCTCGGCCCAGCGGTCCCGCGGAGCCTCGGGGTGTGCTCGGGAGTCGCCCTGGCGGCTGCGCTCGCTGCCCGCACCGCGGCTCCGCACGAACTGGCCCCCGCCGCCGCCCCCGGGCTTTCAGCGATTGGCCGGCACGCCGAGCCAATGGGGCGCCGCCTGCTCCCGCCTCCCGGCGAGGGGCGGCCCTGGCTCCCCGTGCGGGTCCCGCCCCCGCGCCAGCCCCCGAGGCCCGCGGTGCCGCCGCCCCGCCCGGCGCCTGGGGGCTTCCCGGCCGCGGGGAGCGCGCCTCGCCTTCCCGGCCCCGTCGCGGCCCGCGCACCCACGGCCTCCACTCCCCTCCTCCCCGCCCCGACGCCCCGCGCGCCCAGACGGAGGGGCCCTTCCATCCGCGCCTGGAAACCCCTCTGCAGCCTCCCAGGCCCGCGTGCCCGAAACCGAGGCCCCGCGGGCACCTGGGCGCTGCCCGCACCTCGCAGCCTCCGCACCTGTCGCTGTGACCTCTGTCGCGCTGCCTCTGTGGGACAATCAAGCTTCTTGGCCAAACTCGAACTCCCCCCATCTAAACTCCTGATGGCACTGCTGGAGAAACTGGCAACTGTGTCCTGGCAAACCCGGGGGCATTTCAGGTCCTTTTCAGAAATTCGCATCTGCTCCCCTTTACAAACAGTTTTACCCAAAGTTCAGTTAGCCCCCAAATCCAGGTGTTATTGCTGTTTACCTGTTTTCGTTTGTTGAAAGAAAGGACCACTTTGAATCAGGACACCTTTGCATGGAGGGACTTCTCCTTTAGACCAAGCGCTCTTTTATTCTTTCATGGCCTGTTTTCCCACCCTCTCCTTCTTTTCTCCTGATCTCAAAATCATTTGATGGAGGAAGGTAACAGTTGTCACCTGCCTGTGCGACTGAACTATTTATATACACCATGTGCCTTGCAAAATTTATCCCATTTATTTGACCAAAATGACTTCGAGATAGACTTGCTATCCATTTTAGAGATGAGAAACCTGATCCTCAGAGACCCCAAGTATCACGGACAAGGTCTGCCACCTGCAAAGGTTTCCCTCTCCATTGCTACCTGGTGCACACCCAGGACAGGTTTCGACCCTCTGGATCCTAGTGTAAGAACACTTTTTGCCAAATGCAAACTAAGGTGCCAGAAGACATCACAGAATCAGGTGTGGGGCAACCTGTTTGAAAACAGGCTTCCAAATATCTCACCATAATTGAGCTACCCTGAAATAGAAATAATGGCAGCTTGAAAAGGAGTACACAGCTGCTCTTAACTTTACAAGAATTTCTCATTTGATTTTGCGAGGCAGAGCTTGAGGGAAGGGCGAGAGGCAAAGTGAGGAAAGTGAAATAATTTGTAAATGATTTGCTAACTGAGCCGGAGGTAGTAAGGATAATTAAGGCAATCTTCCCACACAGAGATGTCACAATTGACCCACTACTTGTGGGGCAAGCAGTTTAGGCTGTTTTTCCAGTAGTGTGACAGTGACCATGTGTCATCCACAAGACCTCACCCATTTTTCCTCAGGACTCATGAGTGTCAGAAATGATGACCATACATGAAGTACAAATCACAGTGCTCAATCCGTGAAGCCTTCTGGCAGCAATCCACACCTGTTTCCACCCCACCCCAGTGGAGATGGAATCGATTCAAATCATTTTAATCACCTTAAAAGCCTTTGGTAAAATTTCAGGAATTGTAATCAATTTTGTCTTGAAAAGCATAAATTTTGTTTAATGGAAGTTATTGTTTAAGGAATAGAGTTACAGTTTGGAATGATGACAAAGTTGTGAAGATAAATAGTGGCAATGGTCATGTAACAATGGAAATAAACACTTACATGACTTTAAAGTGAACGCTAACATTTTCTGCATTGTTTGATCAACTATTATACCACCAAGATACTGACATTACCACTGAAAGTTTTTAAGCATTGTTGGTCCTATCAGAATACATCGGGCTCCTAAGGCTTCCTTCCTTCCTATTTTAACTCGTTGCACAGGAATAAGTAATGCTATGTTTAAGAATGAAATGTGAAAAACTGAAAAATGGGGATAATTATTAATAGCTTTATTGCAATATAATTGGTATACCACAAACTCTACATAAAGTGTACAGTTTGCTAAAACACACACACACATAAAACTCCTTACCCCACAGCTGGGTGAGGTGGCACATGTCTGAAATACCACTCAACAGGCTGAGGCAGGAGGATCATAAGTCTGATTCTGACCTAGGCGATTTAGCAAAATCCTGTCTTAATAAATAAATATGGGCTAGAAATGTAGCTCAGTGGTAGAGCACTTGCCTAGCCAGCAATTCAATCCCCAGTACCACCAAAAAAAAAAAAAAAAAAAGACTACTAAACCCCAGCACCACAACTAGACAAAGGATGTATTTCTCACCCTCAGAAGTTTCCTCATGTAACCCTCCCTCCAACTGCTCTTTGCTATTCCACCTCACCGGGTAACCACTGACATGCTTTATGTCACTAGATATTAGTTTACACATCAGAGAATTTTATATAAATGGAATCATGTATTCTGT
Source organism: Cuniculus paca (assembly GCA_004365215.1). Taxonomy (NCBI): domain Eukaryota; kingdom Metazoa; phylum Chordata; class Mammalia; order Rodentia; family Cuniculidae; genus Cuniculus; species Cuniculus paca. The sequence continues at coordinate 794 of RJWT010017106.1, read as the reverse complement.
ATTCTGTTTTATCTAGTTTCTTTGAGCAGAAGCACTTTGAAATCCAGTCATGTTGGAGCACATAGCATTAGTTGGTCCTTTATATTAGTTCCTTGTGTTCCATCATGGAAATATACAATAGTATGTTTATCCATTTGCAGGTTGTTGAACATTTTGATTGTTTATGGTTTTGAGCTATTACAAATACAGATGCACTGTTACTTACAGTGGGGTTCTGGCCCACTAAATGCATGGTGAGCTGAAAAAGCATTTAATACTTTTAAACAACCTAGTTTAGTAACATAGTGAACTGTAGAGCATTTGCCAGTTGTTTGCCCTGGTGATGGTGTGGCTGAGCTATGGTTTACTGCTGCTGCTCAGAATCCCCAGAGCATATCACACTGAATACTGCTAGGTTGGGAAAAGATTGAAATTCAAGATGCTCTATGGAGCATGTATCACTTTTACACCATCATAAAGTTGAAGAATCATAAATCATTGCCTGCCGGGGACTGTCTGTGAAGCTACTGTGGACACTCATGAACAAAAATGGTATGACATATGATTTCATTTCTCTCAGATAGATACATGCAAATGGAAAGGCTGGATCATGTGAAAGGTGTATGTTTAAGTTTTTAAGAAACTGAAACTTTCTCCCAAGTAGTTGTAGCGCCAGTGTGGTTACAGGGATGATGCACATGCCAGGTGGCACAGGGCAGGGTTGTGACATTTCACCATGCTGCTCAAGGCGCAATTTAAAATCCATGAATTGTTTATCTCTGGAATTTTCCATTTAAAATCTTCATGTCATGGTT
>RJWT010017105.1:0-19509 GCA_004365215.1 Cuniculus paca | reverse complement strand
CAGGACAGGCAACAGCCAGGACTATCATCACATGGACTACGCTGTCTCCTGGTGGCTCAAAACACTTTTCCCTAAATGGAATTCTTTATTTTTGGTGAAATCAAAGTCTCCACTTAATTTTACAGGTTTTTGCCATATATTTTTTGAATGTTGAGGACTAGTTAACACCGTAAATAACCTGGCCTGGCACATCATGCCTATATGGAGCAGATGTTTTATGTAGAAGCAAAAGTTTCTTTGTGCTCTCCTATTGTTTCATATTAAATTTTGGATAATATTTTGGACCTTTGAAACCAGTTTGTTTTCTAAAAAAATGAAATTTACCTAGAAACAGGCATGTGAATATGCTTTTTCAGTATACTAGGGCTCTACATCTTTCTTTTTCAGTGTTCACCTAACTCCCTATTAAGATGTATTTCCACGGTCACACCCATTAAAAGGATTAGTTTAGGCACAGGTCCTTTTCCTTAGAGTTCAAATCTGGAGCCTATACAGATTCTCCTTTCTCTTCCACACAAAGACTGAGAGGTTGGTTATAACCTGGCTATTACAGGTGAGTGAGGCTTGATGGCTGATGAGAATGAAGAAAAGGCACCCAGAAGTCTTAGCTGGTGTGCTGGAAGGGCAGTCTGAGGACTCTGAAGACAGCCTATGAAGTTCAGACATCACCTAAGGCCCATGAACTCAGGGCTGATGTTTTCACCATGTGTGCATTTTCTCTAGTGGTTACTGCCTCCACAAGTAAGTGTATTGTTTCTTCACTGTTAAAATTGAGATCATGCATACAGTGGCTGATGTTTGATGCTACCTTTTAGGAAAGCACCTTGGTTATCCTTACATTCATATTGAGTTTACCTAACAATATAGGCATCTATTTATAGGCAACTGTAGAATAAAAGGTACATCCAAATAGTTTTTGTTCCTTAAAAAATTATTATAATAGTTGGAATCATAAGCAGTATATTAATATTACAAATCTCACAAAAGTCTTTAATAATGTGCTTACAGTGTGTGGAGGAAAAAATATATATATATTATATGGAAGCATATCTATATTTGCACAGTTCCCTTTGCACAGCCTGAATTTGTTTGCCTGGAATTGTAAATTTCAGATTTTCTGTATTTATTGAGGAAAGTTTATTTCCCCATTCACATCTTGTCATGTACTGTGTGTTTATGATATTGAAGAATGTCTGAGAGCAAATGTCTATCTGAATAGCTTTGTTATACTCAGTTTACATGGATTATGTTAAATCATTGGGAGTTCAAAATGCATTAGTTAAGCCATTCCATGTTTTCAAAGAACTTGTTTACAGGTTTTGGACTTAGGATAAACGTTGTGATCAGCATTTATTGAACACTTTTTGTGTGAAAGGAAACTTTTCCAAATGTTATAAGAAAAAGTGCCTCTAGAGTAAACACTATTATTGCCATCTGAGTTTTACAAACAGTACAGAATACGAAGATGTTAAGTAATTTGTCTAAGATCATGTGGACAGTAAAATGGTGGAAGTAGGATTCAAAGTTGGGAAGGTTCTCATCTGAGCCCTTGCTGTTAATCCCTTGCACTGTTATTCTACCTTTTGAAAGGCTAAGTTACTTTCCAGTGAGTATACAGTGATTACTGTCTCATAACTGGTGCTGATAAGCTGATTTAGATGAGATTGGAAGTTGGAGAGTGAAAATAATAATCTTTTGGGTTCGTAGAGGCTGATGTACATAGGATTTCTGTCTCCATGATCCATTTAATTAATTTTTAGATGGGATTCTCTTTTCAATGAGAATTCCCTGAACACACTTAAAACATCCAATCAGGCCTTCTGGGTAAAAAATAAATGACTCAGCGATGTGTTTTTGGAGAGCAGAAATCCAAGCAATTGCAGCTGATGCTGGGGTATGTTAAATTGCTTAGTGTGCAACTTTACTGCTTTTTAAAAATCCTTTTTGGTAAAATGACCATGATTGCAGGATGGAAAGTAATTAAATAGAAGATGGAGCCTATCAAAACTACCTATTATCCTGGCCTTCTTTTCCCTCCTAGTGAACACCTGTTCTTAACAGACTAAGTTTTAGCTGCACGATTTTTTCCTTCATCTCAACAGAAGCTTTTCCAAGCTAACTTATACCTACAGATTAAGATACATCTTCTATGAGTTTTAAATATCTTCATTGCATACTTTTTATATAAAAGATTATCAGTGAATTACTCTATGGCACTCCAGCTCTGTTTTATGGTTCCCTACTCCAGGGCTGCTCTCTAATTTCAAGAACTTTCTCCTATCTGAAATAGACTCTGTGTGTTCCCTCAGACTGGTAAAACAAGTCACCTATTCCATCCACCAATCCAGACTCAGAAATTATTTTAATTCACACTCATGTCAAATGTAACTTTCTCAAGAAAAATTACTCATTGCTCTAAATAGGTATAATCTTTTCTTCCTTTAAGCAGACCTCTCACATTGAGAGCTTTTTATTAGTACAGTAAGTACACAATTTACTAAAGAGTCTCATTCTGGGAGAACGTTCCTTAAGTCAGACTTGTTCCTAGGTCCAACAAAGTGAGTCTTATACATCTTATTTTATTTTATTTTATTTTATTTTTATTTTAAAGAGAATGGAACAAAACAAAATGGAACAAAAAAGCACAAGAAAACAGGATAGAGTAAACACAATACAGCATTTCAAAACAGAACACAGAAAGCTATACAGGTTTTCAAAACATAACAACAGGAGATTAACTATGGTTACCCCAGTGTCTCTTGCTCTCCTCAAAATGGTTGTTCATACATTTACAGACAGTAAACTTAAACAAAACAAAGCAATACAAACCCAGATAAAACAAAAGAGCACTACAGGCCATCAAGTTGGCCAACAAGAAACCAGCAATGGCTACTGTAGTGTCCCATTTTTCAAAAAAGCTGCTCTTATTTTCTAACATATTTCAATTAAATGGTAGGAAAGGGACTTAAACCAATCAAATCAAAGAATAAAAGCACTGTTGGACTTCAGAACCTTTTTTCCATATTTATCGGGAATTTTCTATCTTATTGAGTCTTTCAGTTTCTTACACTAGGGAGACAATGCGGTGTTTACACATGTGTGTTTGGCTTATTTCACTTATGAGTATGGTCTCAAGTCGCATCCATTTACCTATAAAAGCCTCAAGGTGATCATTTTTTATAGCTGAATATTACTCCATTGTATAAAAGTAACACGTTTTCTTTATCCAATCCTCAATTGATGGGCATTTGGGTTGTTTCCAAGATTTGGCTATTACAAATTGTGCTGCTATAAACACGGGTGCACATATATCGCTGTGGTAAGATGATTTCACTTCTTCTGGGAATATGCCCAGAAGCGGAATAGCTGGGTCAAATGGGACTTCCAGCCCTAGCTTTTTGAGAAACCTCCAGACTGACCTCCACAGTGGTTGCACCAGTCTGCACTCCCACCAACAGTGGAGAAGGGTTCCTTTTTCCCCACAGCCTCTCCAGCATTTATGATTGGTGGTTTCCTTGATCTTGGCCATTCTTTCTGGAGTGAGATGAAATCTCAGAGTTGTTTTAATTTGCATTTCTCTAAAGACCAATGATCCTGAACATTTTTTCATGTATTTATTTGCCATTCATGTTTGTTCAGCTGAGAAGTGTGTTTTCATCTCAGATGCCCATTTTTGGATTGGGTCTTTGAATTTCGAGGGCCTCATATTTTTTAATTCTTTATATGTTCTAGATAGAAGGCCTTTGTCTGAGGGGCAGTTGACTAGAATTTTTTCCCAGTTTGTGGGTTTTCTTTTCACTCTGTTGGAGATTTCTTTTGACATGCAAAAACTTTTTAACAACAAGATCCCAATTGTTGATTCTGGGAAGGGTTTCCCATGCACTTTGGCTTTTGTTCATGAATTCTCCACCTACCCCTATATTTTCAAGATTTCTACGTACTTTGTTTTCCAGCAGATTTGTTTCTGTTTTAATATTTAGATCTTTGATCCATTTTGACTTTAGTGTATGGTGATAGGCTTTGGTCTAATTTTAGTTTTTGGCATATGGAAAGCCAGTTTTTCCAGCACCATTTATTAAAGAGGCTATCTTTCTTCCAGTGAACATGTTTGGCCCCTTGTCAAAGATAAGGTGGCTGAGTGTGTTTGTAGTTGGGGTTGTATCTTCTAATCTATTCCATTCTCAGGTCTGTTTTGATTCCAGTACCATGCTGATTTGATTACAGTAGCTTTGTAGTATAATTTCAAGTCTGGGATTGTGATGCTTCCTGTCCTGCCCTTGCTGCCCAGAAGTGCCTTTGCTATTCTAGGTCTTTTGTGGTTCCAGATGAATTTTAAGAATGATTTCTCTAGATCTGTGAGGTATGCTAATGGTATTTGGGTGGGAATTGCACTAAATCTGTATACTAATTTTGGGAGAATGGCCATTTTCACTATGTTTGTTCTTCCTATCCATGACCGTGGAATGTCTTTCCATTTTCTGAGATCCTCTTCGATTTCTCTTTTCAGAGTAGATCTTTTGAAAAGATCTTTTGTCTCCTTTGTTAGGTTGATTCCTAAGTATTTCATTTTTTCAGATGCTATTGTAAAGGGTGTGGTTTCTCTTATTTCTCTCTCAGTGCTTTTTTTGTTTGTGTACAGGAATGTGACTGATTTCTGAGTATTGACTTTGTATCCAGTTACATTACTGAACTTGGATATGATATCCAGAATTATTTCTATGGACTTTTGTGGGTATTCTATGTAGAGTTATCATGTCATCTGCAAATAGTGATAACTTAACTTCTTCCTTTCCTATTCTTATTCCTTTTATTTCTGTCTCTTGTCTAATTGCTCTGGCTAATGTTTCCAGCACTATATTGAATAAGAGGTGTGAAAGTGGACATCCTTGTCTTGTTCCCGATTTTAGAGTGAAAGCTTTCAGTTTTTGACCATTTAATGTGATACTGGCTGTTGGTTTGTCATAGATGGCTTTTATCAGATTGAGGTAAAGGCCATGTGTTCCAATTTTCTGTAGAGTTCTTATCGTGAAAGTGTGTTGGACTTTATCAAAAGCTTTTTCTGCATCTATTGAGATGACCATGTGGTTCTTATCTTTGGCTCTGTTGATATGGTGTATTACATTTATTGATTTGCATATGTTGAAACATCTAGAAAAAGAAGAACGAGCCCAACCTAAAGCCAAAAGAAGGGAGGAAATTGTAAAGATCAGAGCATGCATTCCTGGGATGAATCTCACTTGGTCATGGTGCATAATCTTCTTGATGACTTGCTGCATTCTGTTTGCCAGTATTTTATTGAGGATTTTGGCATCCATGTTCATTAGAAAAATTGGCCTGTAGTTCTCTTACTTGGTTGGTTCTTTCTATGGTTTTGGTATTAGTGTAATAATTGCTTCCAGGAATGATTTAGGGAGACTTCCTTCCCTTTCAATGTAATTGAAGAGTCTGAGGAGTGTTGGCATTAAGTGTTCCTTGAATTTCTTGTAGAACTCAGCTGTGAATCCATCAGGACCTGGACTTTTCTTGGTTGGTAAGGTTCTAATTACATTTTCAATTTTATTAACTGAAATTAGATTATTCAGTAGTTTTACATCTTCTTGGTCCAATTTTGGTAATAGATATGTTTCTAGAAATCTGTCCATTTCTTTGGTGTTCTCGAACCTATGAGAGTAAAGATTTTCAAAATGAGAATTGATGATCTTCTGTGTTTCCACAGGGTCTGTAGTGATATCACACTTTTCATTCCTTATTGCATGGATTTGAGTTTTCTCTTTCCTTTTTTTAATAAGATTTGCTAGCGGCTTATCAATTTTATTTATTCTTTCTAAGAACCAGCTCTTTGATTTGTTGATTCTTTGTATTGTTTTCTTAGTCTCAATTGCATTAATATCTGCTCTGATCTTTACATTTTCCTCCCTTCTTTTGTCTTTGGGTTGGGCTTGTTCTTCTTTTTCTAGATGTTTCAGGTGTAACATCAGATTGTTTGTGTTCATTTCATTTTCCGGATGTGGGAATTCATCACAATAAATTTTCCTCTGAGGACTGCTTTCATTGCATCCCACAGGTTCCGGTAGGTTGTATTTGTATTTTCATTTGCTTGTAGATATTGTATAATTTCCTCTTTAATTTCCTCTGTGCCTCACTGATTGTTGAGAAGTGTGCTATTTAATTTCCATGTGTTTATGCAGTTTTTGCAATTTCTTTTGTCATTAATTTCCAGTTTGATGGCATTGTGATCAGAGAGTATGCATGGGACAATTTCAATTCCTTTGCATTTATTTAAGCATGTTCTATGGGAAAATACATGGTCTATTCTAGAGAATGTACCATGTGAAGCTGAGAAGAATGTATACTCTGATGTTGTTGGGTGGAAAACTCTGTAGATGTGTACCAGGTCCATTTGTTCACAGGTTTGATTCAGTTCTGTTATTTCTTTTCTGATTTTCTGTCTAGTTGATCTGTCTCTTTGAGTGAAGGGTGTGTTAAGGTCTCCTGTTATAATTGTGTTATTTCTTATTTGATTTTTCATTTCTATTAATCTTTGTTTTAGATAGTAGGGTGCTCTGATATTTGGTGCATATATATTTAAGATTATTTCTTCCTCTTGGAGTTTTCCTCTAACCAGTATGTAGTTACCTTCTTTATCTCTTTTGACCATTATTTGTTTGAAGTTCACATCATCTGTGACAGAATAGCTACTCCTGCTTTTTTCTGGGTTCCTGTTGCATGGATTATTGTTTTCCATTGTTTGACTTTCAGTGTATGAATTTCCTTTTGGGTTCGATGGGTTTCTTGTAGACATCATATGGTTGGATGTTGTTTCTTGATCCATTCTGCCAGTCTGTTCCTTTTGATTGGTGAATTGAGGCCATTTACATTAGTGGTTATAACTGATATATACTGGTTTGTTTTTGTCATTATATCTTTCTGCAGTGGTTTCTTTACATTTTCCCTCTTCTTAATTGTTTGCCCTGCTTGGTGTTCTTCTTCTGTTCATGTTTTTGACATCGTAGCTATTTTAATGTCTATCTAGAGTATCTTTCAGTATTCTTTCCAGGGTTGGTTTGGTGGTCATGAAGTTCTTCAGCTGCTCTTTGTCATGGAAGTATCTTATTCCTCCATCAATTTTGAAGGATAGTTTTGCAGGGTACATCAGTGTGGGTTGCAAGTTGTTTTCCTTTAGAACTTGAAATACTTCACTCCGTGATCTTCCTGACTTCATTGTTTGTGTTGAGAAGTCTCCTGTGACTCTGATGGGCTTTCCTTTATAGGTGATTTGCTTCTTTTCTCTCACAGCTTTTAATAGTCTGTTCTTATGTTGAATTTCTGGAATGTTGATAATTATATGTCTGGGTGTTGATTTATTTTGGTTATGGCTAGTTGGAGTTCTGTATGCTTCACTTATCTGTATGTCAGCTTCCATTCCCATGTTTGGGAAATTTTGACCCATGACTTCTCTAAATAGTGATTTTATATCATTTGTGTTTTCTCCTTTTTCCTTTACACCTATTAGTCTTATATTGTTTTTCTTTGCGTCATCTTGCAACTGCTGAATTGCTATTTCCTGATTCCTTGCTATTTTTTAAAGATGTTTCCTTTCTTCCTCACTAGCTGCAATCATGTCTTTGAGGTCCAAAATTCTATGTCACATTCATTGAGGCGACTTTGGCAGCTTTCAATGGCATTCTTGATTTCCTGGATATCACTTTGAATCTGTTTCATGCATTCTAATTCTTTCTTGTATTCTTCATTCATGGTTTCCATGCTTTTGCAGTGTTCCTCTATTTTTCCAACTATATCTTCTTTAGATGTGCTCAGCATCTCTTTCATTGCATTCATCATCTCTTGTTTTACCTGGAAAATCATTTCTATCCTCAGTTCCTTTAAAGTCTCATAGAGTTGTTTCTTTACTTCAGTTACTATCATTTCAAAAGTTTCAGGTGTGTGGCTCATATTTTCTTCTGTGTCCGTTTCTTTTTGGCTTGTTTGGGAAGGACTGGAGGTGCAAGATTGCATTTTGCTCTTTCCTTTTGTCATTTTCCTGTATTCCACTGTGGGAGGTGAATCCTATGTGCACAGTTGAGGTGCCAAGGCTAGGTGATACAATGCACACGTTCAGCTCCAGTCAAGACTACCACTGTGGCTGTTCTGATGCTGGGTGGTGTCTGGGCAGAGCCCAGGCAGGATGCCAGGGAAGCTCTGAACTTCTCAGGCCAATTGGGTAGGGGTGCAGACCTCTACCTGTCTGTTGGCAAGGTCTCAAGCTGCACAGCCAGGTGGAATTTGCTGTATGCACCCCCAACCCAAGTGAGGCCCAGAGAAGTGATTGCCAGGCTGCTCCCGGTGAATGGGTGGGACCTAGGCAGGACCCCAGAGATGCCCCTATCGGCCCTGGCCAATGGGGGATAGACAGAAACCAAAACCTCCACCGGGCTGCTGGCAATGTCCCAAACTGAATGGCTAGGTGGAATTAGCTGGTCTTGCCCCCAATTCAAGCCAGGCTCAGAGCAGCCTCCGCTGGGCTGCCCCAGGTGAGTGGGCAGGGTGCAGGGAGGACCCCAGGGATGCCCTGAATGTCCGTGGCCAATGGGGGCTGGGCACCGATTTCTATGGGTGTGGTTTCCTGCTCCCAAGATGCATAGCTAGGTGGGGTTTGCTGCGCTCACCCCCGCCCAAGCTGGGTCCGTAGCATCTGTTGCCATGCTGCTCCCGGTGAGTAGGTGGGGCACAGTTAGGCAGGGCCCCAGGGACCAGTCTTACACATCTTTGATGCAATTACACAATGTAAGTATATAAACAAAACTCACAAAAATACTGGGAATAAACTATCTTTACTTTCACAATCACCATCTTTTTGCCTCCATCCAATCTGGCAATTGTTTTCACTTTTGTTTCCACGGTTATTTTGTACTTCTGTTATGGTTTGTATATAGATGGTCCCCTAAGCCTCAGGCAGTCTTGGAAGTGGCTGAATCTAATGTTTCTGATTGATTCATTGTGTAATTGGCAGTGTGAGTTCTGCACCCACCCGGGGGCGGAGCTGACATACAATGTAAAGTCGGAATGGGGGCATGTTTTTCCAGTGTGCAAGATTCGCTCTTGCTGCTTGCAGCCTCCATGAATGAACGGTTGCCCCTCAGCCATGCCACCCTGCCTTGGAACCAACTGAGTATGGACTGAAACCCCCAAAACTGTAAGCTAAATAAACCTCTCCTTCCTTCACTTTGGGCATCAGGTATTTTTTCTCAACAATGAGTGAACAGTAACCAAGACAGCTTCCAAGCAGTCCTCTCCACATCATCATGACTGCTCTTTCTTTGGCTCCCGGACCTCCTGAGCTCTGACTGAGCACTGTACCATTGTACCTGCCACACGGCACAGTGAGTGCAGCAGCACAACTGTGACAATATCCTGCAGACACATGAGCTGCTTCTGTAATTTGTTTGTATCCACGAATATTCCTAATGCAAGGTTCATTCATATGCGTGAAAGTTCACAGCTCAAATGTTTATAAGTTGGGAACTTACTGTATATGTTTGTGATGCATAATTAATATATTTATCATGAGATACTGGTGTACATACATTCTGAATCTTGATGATTTTTACTTCCTCTTTCCTGCCCATCTCCCACCTCTTCCTGCCCTCAAATTCCCTTTTCATTTCACCATTTACTGTTATAGTTTTTATCTTGAAGTTTTAGAGTAATTGTAATGATCTCACCCTCTTTTTGAGATACTGTGTTCCTATTGCATCTCTCTTTACTCCAATGGTATTTCTGACAAACAGGCCCTCATTGTTTGTTGATATCTTCCCCATTTTCTTTCTTGGAGAAAAATCTAAAAGTTTAAACATTTGCCAGTATTTTTGCATCATATCACAAGTTAGGTATGAAATTCAGGTTTCTTAATTATACTCTTCTTAAACAGAGAAAGATGTACATCTGTAATTCAAATCAGGCTCCCTGGTACTTGCAGGACAGGAGATAAATCACAGAGAAATTGGAAATCCTGAAAAAAATCAAGGAATTAGAACTTGAAGGACAAGCTGACTGGAACATCTCTTCTGAATATCTATCTGCCTCACATTCAGAAAGTAGGATACACTGAAATGTTGATGAATACCCAACACAATAGAAATCACCATTAGTGTAAAATTGCACTGTAAAAATCAAGTAAACTCAGTGCTTTCTTTATGAAGCAAAATGAACTTTACATTCAGTTTTGTCTTAGTTTTTAAAAAATTACATCTTTGAAGCCCATAGCATTTTATTGTTTTTGCTCAAGGAGAGAGCACTACAACAGCCCTGTTGGCATCACTGCATGATGGCAGTCTGATTTCTTAGTCTGTTTATGGATTAAGTCATAACACACGTGTGAGAATTTTCAAAGCCAGCTTGTGGGCAGCAGTGGACGACGCTTTCTGCTGTAAGCTGCTACATGTGTCTCTGTGTTTGTATGTGTTCATCTGAATTGCTTCTGTCTTCTCAATGTTGTACTCCTTAAATAATTAGAGCAAAAAAGAAAAGCTTCAATAGCATAAATTTCAAGTGGTGTCATGAAAGATACAAATATAGATCTTTTCTATGCAGTTTTCCATATTTTTCACTGCAGAATTATATCAGGATGTGAAAGGAATTAGGACATAATAAAAAGTTAAAAGTAAGAAATGACCTTGAAAGCAAAATTGAACTGTTTTCATCAACCTTCCCTCTTAGCTTTAGCAAGACATTTAACAAGGAACTATTCTGAGCAGTAAATTGGAATGCGTAATTTAAGAATCCTAACAAATTCTTACAGCATTTTTTGTTGTTGTTTCAGCTCCCAAGAGACAGCTAAGGCTTGAAAAAAGGATTACAGATTTTGCATAATAGCAAAAAAAAAACCCTTAGTATTGGGCTGTATTATTATACTTCAAATTATAATTTTAAAACATGAAACAGGGAAATGAGAATACCTCACCCTTTTTAATAAGGAAGTTTTGAAACAAAACAGAGTCTGTGGCCTTATAGAAATGAGAAACATTATTTATGGGATTCTTGGAGAAACTTGGCTGTTAGCCGAGTTTCTTCCTGGGCTTAATCCCTATTCTAACTTTAAATTTTTTAACTGTTTAGTTGTTTGACATCTTCCAAACTTCCTCATCTTTCAAAAAAATAATGTTTGCGCTTTCTTTCTCTGCTGAAGCTAATTTGTTTTTAAGTTTGGTTGATTTTACCAAACAATTTGCTCCTCAGAAAACCTGATAACTCAAAAAAAAAAAAAAAAAGAAAGAAAACCTGATAACTTTCTCAGTCTTTTCTTTTTCTGACCACTCAGAAGTTTCAACAACCCTTTGCCTTTTTTATTTCTACAGTTTTTCTTTACTATCTCCTGCTTTATTTTTTTTTTCCTAGATCCCAGGCAGTCAGCAGTTTCCCTATATGGTAGAGCTTAAAATAAAGCAATAATTTAATCATGAAAGGAAACTTCTTCAGTTTCTACATCTTTGAAAATCAGAGACTAAGAACTATTGAACTATTTTCTTACAAAAGAGCCCAATTAAATGGTGACATTCAATTACATATCAGTATGGGCTTTGTCTTAGTCTATCTTCTGCTATTACAACAGAAAAATCACAACTGGGTACACTGTTTTTAAAAAATGATTTTTAACAGTGCTGCAGGCTGAGAAGCCTAAGAGCATGAGGCTGACATTTTCTCAACTTCTGGCTGGAGATTTCTTGTTGCTTCACAACATGGGAGAGAATCAAAAGGATGCAAATGAGAGCTGAGAAGTCCACTTCACTCTAATTAATCCACTCATGGAGTTAGGGGGCTTAGGACCTGAACACCTCCCATGAGGCTCCACCCCTTAACACTACCACTGTGGGCATTAGAGTCTCAGCACACAAAGTCTTGAGAAACACAGTGCCTAGTAGGTTGTGCTTAAAATTCTATTTCCACTCATCACCCTCCCTCTAGTACGCTCCCACTAGAAAATAAAGTCCTGTTCAGGTATTTTTCTGCCAAGGGATGCAGCAGCTCTTCTCACACACAAAAGTCATCAGAGACTACTTTCCTGGAGACCTTTCTCTGCAGAGCCTGGGCTCAATGATGTGGTCAGTGTGAGTGGAGGAACGTGGAAAGAAAGCGCTAAAAAAATTAAAGTCTGCTCTGTATTCTCAGGAACCATATTGTGTATTAAGAAGGATAGAGCAATGATTCCAGTAACCCAAAGAAAAAGTAGAGTTTGTTACATGTCATAACAGACAAAGTGTTATTTCAAAGGGGAGTTAAAATTCATGTGCAAGGTTAATAGGAAGATTTTCTAGAAAGCAGTGACACCTGACAGTGATCCAGGGGAAAGCATGCAGTGTAACCACAGGAGGTGATAGCACTTGATTCTGAATTGAAAGGTCACAAATGCTTTAGGCATGAGAGGTGATGGCTGTGTGTGAAGCATCTATGATTATCTGACTGAGTTAAGCTAAAAATGAAATGGAGAGGGATCAAATCAGTGGGGACAGGTCCTCCATTTTCACACATTAACTTTTAAATATTTGTCCTTCAACATCCAGCAAAGGCAACATCACATTTAATTTTTTTTTGTGGCACCGAGGATTGAACTCAGGACCTTGCACTTGCCAGGTCAGCTTATACCACTGAGCTAAATCCTCGGCCCTTGTCTTTTTCAGACAGGGTCTCAATATGCTGTTCAGGCTGGCCTTGAGCTCACTTTGTAGCCCAGACTGGTCTTGAACTCCCAATGATCCTTCTATCTCAGCCTCCCAAGTGCTGGGGTTACAGGTGTGAGCCACCACACCCGGCTCCTTTAATTTTTTTATTAGCACATGTTTGCAGTACACAAAGTTAGCATTCATCTTAAGGAGTGTGTGTAGCTTGATTCTCTTTAAATCCCTTTTCCCTCCCCACACACCTCCCTCACTCCATCTCTAAACCCCATTTTCATCATCATTGTTAATATTGTTATTTTTAGCTCATGTTTATAACATACAATTTTTATTCATTTTTTACTTCCACTTTTCCTTCCCACATTCCCTCCCCCTTGGTCCACTTTTCCATTTGCAAAAGATCTATTTCCTTGTTTTCTTTTGTCCTTTATTTTACTTTTTATTTGTGTTTTGCCTTACTCGAATGAAAGATACCATATGATATTTAAGCTTTCATGTCTGATTTATTTTACTCAACATTATATTTTCCAGGTGCATCCATTTTCCTACAAATGTCTCAAATTTTGACATTTCTTGATCATCTTTCCAAACAGTTCCCTAATCTGCATCACCTTTGAAACTTATATGAATGTCTAAAGATACATTAGTCACACTATGTTTTAATTTATCTGCTAATATGCTTCTTAAAAACATGAAGAACTCATCAAGATAGACACATTCTCTCACTTCCATACCCCTGGAAACAGACCTAGTACCTGCATTGTAGGGAGAAAAGCAGTGAGTATTTGTGACACTTGGTAAAATTGACTCAACCTGTCTAGTAGTTTAAAGGCAGTGTGCTTCCAGGGAACTATCTAGTTGAATGTGCTAAAATGCTGATGAGTCAGCTGAAAGTCTTCAATACAAACTTTTAAAACACAACTTTGATATTAATATGAATTTTAATCATAGGCTTAATGTGCAAATATGTTAAATATATTGCATGAAATGTGTATTCAGTGATGGGCTGTAATTTTACCAGTGATGTAGGTGGGTAGAAACCATTTCATTCCTATAACTGGAAATATGGAGTCTTCTCAAAGACTAAAAGTTAAAGAATGACTCATTTAGAAACTGTGTAATTATTTCAACTATCACTTTTTTATATTAGAGATTGTTTTATCTTAGCAATGTGTAACAGGGAGACATTTATGTGCTTAAATGTAATGTACTCTATAGTTTCTCTAATTTTAATCATTTTACCTCTTATGATTTAAATATATTCACTTCAGAATGAAAAGGAAGTTAAGCTGGAGTTTATAAGAATCACTCAAAGCTACAATTTTATGATTGATGAGACATGAAACTTTTAACGTACATTTTAGAATAAATTAAGAAATTGAAGTCTGGCATTGAAAAAACTTTGGTTCTCTCATTGTCCTGGATTTGCTGGATATTTGGCTCTAGAAAAACTTCTTTAATTCTCTGAAAGTTGATTAATGCATTGTAAGTAATACCAATACACTCCTTGCAGAATTGCCTTATTATAAGCAAGATGATGCAGTGCATGTGAAACATATGCTTCCTGATCATCCACAGTATATGTTCAGAAAATAGCAATCATGGGTGCATAGAAATGAACCATGTTGGCCAGTTTTCAAGAGAAAATCCCAAGAATTGGTATGTAGTTTTACCCTGAATTGATGAGGAAAAAATGAAGTTAATGAAGAGATAAGTGGAATTATTCTAGTAATTCTGAATTGTGACAATCTAGTGTGTTATTATACTGTCTTAATTTATGCCATGGACACAGCTCTATTTCTTTTCCTATGACTTTTGTTAAATTTATTTTTTAAAATTAGTATTTGTCATACATAATGATCAGTTTCATCACAGGAAATTTGTACCTGTACATAAAATATCCTAATTTGTTTTAACATTCCTGTCCCCTTTTCAACCCTTCTTCCCCTCCACATTTACAAAAGCTTTTTTTCCATTTTTTCTCCCATCTATTGTTCCTTTTCCCTTCCTTCCCTTTCCCCTCCCCTTTCCCCTCCCCTTTCCCCTCCCCTTTCTTTGTTCCCCTTCACATCTGAACATGTTCTTCCTACTTCCCAATATTTATTCTGAATTATGCACATTACTTACCATCTGAATTTCACACATCAGAGGAACAATGTGCAATTTAAACATGTGTGTCTGATTTACTTCATTTAAGATTATGATCTTGAGATGCATCTACTTTCTTACAGATGATTCAAATATATCCTTTATGGCAAACTAGTACTCCATTGTACATAAATAATACACTAACTGTGCATCTTTTGACTAGCATGGGAATTAATTTCTAAGGTTTAGTTATAAATTTTCTGCTAAAAACATGGATATTCATATATCAATGTGGTATGGTGCTTTTAGCAATTTTAGGAAGATACCTAGATGAGGAAGAATTGGTAAATGGAATATTTAGTTTTAGTTTTCTTGAGGACTCTCCATACTGATTTCCATAGTAGTTGTACCAATGCACATTCCTACCTGCAATAGAGAAATGTTCTGTTTCCCATAACCCTACCAGCATTTGTTATTGGTTGATTTCTTGATAGTAGTCATTCTTTCTGGTGTGAGATGGAATCTCAATGTTGTTTTAGTTTGCATTTATTGAATGACCAGTAATTTTAAGCATTTTTCATATATTTGCTGTTTGTACTTCTTCATCTGAGAAACTTCTATTCATTTCAGATGTCCATTTTTTTACTGGGTCTTTAAAGTTTGGGGGGGTTCTAGTTTTTTTTTTTAAGTTCTTAATATGCAGTAGATGTTAGTCCTTTGAGAATGAGCCAATAAAATTTTTTCTCAATTCTGTAGTTTGTCTCTTCACTCTATTGGTGTTTTCTTTTGCTCAGTAAAAGCTTTTCAATTTGACATGATTCCAGTTGTTGATTCTTCATATTTCTTGTACAATTGGAGTTTTGATCATAAAGTATTTGCCTATACCTGTGTCTTCAAAAGTTTTACTTATTCTATCTTCCAACAGATTAAAGATTTCTGTTTTAATACTTAGATCTTTGATCCATTTTGATTTTAGTTTAGGGCATGGCAAGAGATGTGGGTCTGGGTTCAATTTTCAGCATGTGGAAAACAGTTTTCCTAGCACTATTTATTAAAGTGGTTTTTTTCCAGTGAAGGTGTTTGGCACTTTTGTCAAAAATAAGGTGGTTGAGTGTGCTTGCAGTTGTTTCTGCATCTTCTGTTGTGTTCCATAGATCATCAGGTTTTTTTTTCCCTTTTTATTCATTTTTGTTTTCAAAAAAATGGTGTTAGATCTGTACATTTCCTGTAGAATTCAGCAGTACCATCCTATTTTTACCACAGTAGCTTCATAGTATAGCTTCATATCAGGGATGGTTATGCCCCCAGCATTACCCTTGTTGTCTAGAATTCTAGATCTTTTCTGGTTCCATATGAAAGTTAGGATTGTTTTCTCTAGTTCTGTGAAGTTCCAGTTCTGTGATTTTGGTATTTTGATTGGGATTGAATTAAATTTGAGAGTTGTGGAAGTATGCCCATTTCACTGTACTGGTCCTGCCTATCCAAGATTAGGGGACAGATGTTCTCTTTCATCTCTCTTTTCAGAGTACTGTAGTTTTCAAAGTTATAGGTATTTCACTTCCTTTGTTAGATTGATTCTAATTATTTCATTTTTCTTGATGCTATTGTGAAAATTGTGGTTTCCCTAATTTATCTCTCAGTGAGTTTATTTGTGTATAGGAATGCTATTGATTTTTGAGTGTAGACTGAAGTAGGTTATTAAATCTAGAAGGTTTTTGGTGGAGTTTTGGGGATTTTCTATGTAAAGTATCATGTCATCTGCAAATAATGATAATTTAATTTCTTCCTTTCCTATCTTCCCTTTATGTCTTTCTCTTATCTAATTGTTCTGCCTAATGTTTCCAGAACTATATTGAATGAGCGTAATATAATGGACACCTCTGTCTTTTTCCTGATTTTAACATGAAAGCTTTTCAGTTTCTGAACTTTGGATGTTGGCTGTTTATCATAGATGGTTCTTATCAGATTGAGATAAAAAACATCTATTCCAATTTTCTGCAGGATTATTTTCATGAATGGATGTTGGATACTTTTCTGGATCTATTGAGATTATCATGTAATTTTTGTCCTTGGCTCTGTTGACATGATGTGTTATATCTATTGATTTGCCCATGTTGAATATTCATCCCTGCATCCCTGGGATGAAGTCTATTTGGTTTTGGTATATAATCTTCTTGATGATGATTTCTTCTTGATGATTTACTTCATTCTGTTTGCCAGTATCTTCTTGAGGATTTTTGTGTCTGTGCTGATTTGGGAGATTGGCCTGCATTTCTCTTTTTTTGGTTGAAATATTCTCTGCTTTTGGTATCAGGAAGCACTTGCTTCCAGGATTGACTTTGGGAGTATTATTTGTCTTTGAAATTCATTAGAGTTTGAAGCATAATGGTGTTCGATCTGTACATTTCCTGTGGAATTCAGCAGTGAATACATCAGGATCTGGACTGGCTGTTTGGCTTTCTTTTTCACTTTCAATTTCATACACTGATATTGGTTATTTAGAATTTTTATATCTTATTGTATTGATTCAGCTTTGATAATTCATATGTATCTAGGGTTTCATCCATTTCTTCATTTTTCATTTTATTTGAGTACAGTTTCTGCAAGTAGGTATTGATTATTTTCTGAATTTCTGCGGAATCTATTGTGGTTTCACCTTTTCATTATTTCTTTTCGAGACAGTAGCTTGCTATGCACTTCAGGCTGACCTCGAACTCACTATGTAGCTGAGGCTGTCCTCAAACTCCTGGCAGTCCTCCTGCTTTGGCCACCCAAGTGCTGGGATTACAGGCATGTCCACCACACCTAGCTACACTTTTCATTCTTTATTTGGAACTTTGATTTAATTATCATTAAAAATTAGGTGTATGTAAGGGGCTTTCCTGCTTCAAAGAAACACAGCTCTGAATAACACATAATCTCTGCTACTTTTCAGGCCTTCAGGGTATGAGAGCAATCTCCATGAATCCAAAAGAAGAAAAACAGAAAAAAAAGTTAAAATGGGGACAGTCAGCAGTGGCCATAAATGAAGGGACTTCAGTCAGGTGCCTGCACCATGGTGGAGTTGGGAAGGCACAGGCCCTGAAGCAAGACTGGGGCCCAGCTAGCTGAGAAGAGGCAGTGACCTAGAGCAGCCATCCTCCTCATTTCCCTGGTGGAAAAACACACATCACAGGCACACGCTTTCTTTAGAGGAAAGCATCTAAATTAGCTCTTCAAAATGCCTATAGGTTAACATCTGTAAAAAAAAATCAGGTGATAATAAAAAGATAACCAAACATAAAAGGAAACCAGTCACTATGAAGGAGAATCGCTGGTGCAAATAACAGACTTAGATCACCAAAGACTCCCAATATTGGAATTATTAGACAAAATACAAAGTAATTAAATATGAAGTTAAAGATTTAAAAGTTAGAATTCACAACTGAATAAGCAACAATACCTGAAATCATCAAGAAGTGAAAAAAATCTTCTAGAAAAATATTTATTAAAATGAAAAGTATGGCTTATAGAAGATGTGGACACATTCTCTTTAGAAACACCCTCATAAAAGTCAAGAATAAGAATGACTCTGAATATATGGACAAAAACCTGAACAAGGAGTAGGAAAGAAGTTGATGTATACTTCTAGAATGATAGCAAAACAATGAATAGATTAAGAAAGACTAGATATGCTTTTCCAATATTATAAAGATGTCAGACTTCCCCAAACTTAACGACATTCCAATTTGAATAGCAAAAGAATTTTTCATAGAGTATGAATATAGATCCTAAAATTTATGAGAGTATAAAATGTAAAAAGTTGTTGAAATTCAAAAAGAACAACACTAAATAGGAGTTGCAATAATCTGTATCTTGTTATACAATAATGGTATGATGATTAAGCAGTGGTACATTAGTGTAAAAAAGTAGATCAATGGAAAGAGTAAAATATATAAAAAGAAATTCATGTACATACAGTAACACAACAGTGACAACAGTTCAAACCAGTAGGACAGGTAGATTAAAAATGATCTTGAATATACATTTATAGAAAAAACTTTTTCACACACAATAAACCTTTTCACAATCCACAATACAAAAAGTGTTATCGGAAATAAAAGGAAGATGTTTTTATAAATAGGTATGGAAGACATTACTAAGGTAGATACAAAATCCAAAGCCATAAAGAAAACAATTTCTGACTCAACTTCATAAAGATTTAAAACTTTTGGATGAGAAGAATATAAAGTTTAAAAATGTATGCTTGAGAGAGGTAAAATATTGTTTTTTGCAACACATATGCAAGCAAAAACTATTCAAAGCTTTTTCAGCTACTATAAATAATGAAAATAGTCAAGCCTGTTGGAAAATAAGGTAAAAGTCATGCTCATTTAATTCAGAAAAACTAAATATACATAAAAGACTAATAAATATTTGAAAAAGAAATCCTAATTTTTTGTTCAAGTTTACAAAAAAAAAAAACCACAGTGTTGGTTTCCAAGCACATGGGAGTCAGGAATTTTTGTAGACTTCTAACAAATAGTCCAATGAGTATGATATTTTTGCATTGAAATATTTATGAAAAATCATTTTTAAAACTACTATTGATCCAATATTACTTCTAGGAATTTGTCACAAGAAATTAATATATCTTAAAGATACATGTGTGTGCACCCATGCATGCATGTATATCATGGTTAATTAATGTAAACAATTAAACACAATGTCTTTTCTAATCAATAGGTGATCAAATAACTGAATCACAGCA
>RJWT010017104.1:0-19530 GCA_004365215.1 Cuniculus paca | reverse complement strand
AAGATAAGTGAGTCATGAGACAATCTTGGAGGTTCAAACTTTCTGAAATAAAAGAGAAGTCAAAAAAGAATACTAAGCAGGAAAGGTCAATGGATTAGAAGGAAATTTGGGTGGGTATGGTATTATAAGTTCCAAGCAAAGAAAGTGATTCAAAAGGGAGGGAAATCCTTGAAGACCAGACAAGGAAAGTCTAGGTGGAGAAAAGTTATCTTAAGAGGTGAATGTGATCCCAGCACTCGGGAGGCTGAGACAGGTGGATCGTTGTGAGTTCGGGACCAGCCTGGGCTACAAAGTGAGCTCAAGGCCAGCCTGAACGGCATAGTGAGATCCTGTCTCAAAAAACAGGGTTGGGAATCTAGCTCAGCGGTCTAAGCGCCTGACCGGCAAGCGCAAGGTCGTGAGTTCAATCCCTGGTGCTGCAAAAAAAAAAAAAAGAAAGCCGAATGTGTTTTGGATTAGAAAAGAACAACTATGTAGCTAATTTCTGAAGAATGTAAGACGGATTTCAACATGGGACCAGTAGTGTAATGTATGTGAGCGCTTTGTGGACGTAGCAGTTTGAAAAAGAGGGTGAAAAATGAACATTTAGAAAGGCAAAAATGACCAAGTGGAGATGGCTGTGAGAGCTAATTAAATAAATTTTGACTTTTTTCTGTAAGTAATGAGAGCCATTAGAAGCTTCTGAGTTTGTAAAAATTGTAAGTGGGGCAGATCATTCAAAAAAAAAATAAGGTGAGATTAGCAATGGGCATTTTATGGGAGATTTAGAGCAGTTTTAGATGACATCAAATATTTATATAAATAGCTTCATTTTTAGTAGTTTAGGTTGAATTAATGAGGAGTAGGATAACATTATTGACAAAAAGGGAAGCCAGGGAAGGGAACAGATTTTGTTTTTCTTAATACAGGTGAAATTTTTTAAACATAGAATAATGGCCACTCCATAGAATCCAGAGTGAATTATTTATTTATTTGCCTATTTATTTATTTTTTTGAGAAAGAGTCTTGCTATGTAGTTTAGGCTGACCTTGAACTCACTATGTAGTCCAGGCTGGCCTTGAACTTCGGGTGGTTTTTTCATCTCAGTCTCTGAGTGCTGAGATTACAAGCATGCACCACTGTCCCTGCTCAAGAATCATTTAATAAAAATTTATTTGGAAAGAAATTAGGTTTTTCCCCTGCTCCCTTATTGTTATGAACATTTCAAACATACACTAAAGTAGAACAAATAATATATTAGGTACTTTTGCTTCTTATGCCCACTTCAACAATGACCAACACATCAGCCTTCAGATTATTGAAGCAAAACCGTCACAATACTATTTAATCTGCATCTAGTATGTACCTCTAAAAGAGACTTTTAGCAAATAGTATAACCCTAGTGCTATACATAGCTTTAAAAATTAATAATAAACCCTAATAGTATTCAATATTTAGTCAGAGTTCAAATTTCCCTGGACTTCTCATAGTATTTTTTATTGGTGTGTTTGAACTAGTATAAAAATTATGCAGACAATTCTCTTTTAAAAACATACATATATAGTAAGAAGCATAAAAGAAATACTGTGAACCCCAAATTCTAACTCAAGAACTAAATTTTTTTTTTGCAGCACTGGGGATTGAACTCACGACCTTGTGCTTGCCAGGCAGGCACTTAGACCGCTGAGCTACATCCCCAGCCCTGGTGTTTTTGAGACAGGGTCTCACTATGCCATTCAGGCTGGCCTTGAGCTCACTTTGTAGCCCACGCTGGTCTCAAACTCACAACAATCTGCCTGTCTCTGCCTCCTGAGTGCTGGGATTACAGGTGTGAGCCACCACACCCGGCTAAGAACTAAAATTTTTAACACTATTGACTTATTTTTTTTTTAATCACAATATAAACCCTGAATTATTGTACCAAAAGTCAATACAATTCTGGCATTTTATTATTCCCTTGTTTTTTTCTTTTTGTAAAAAATAGCCTTACTACGTATGTATGTGTTCTTAAACAATATGTTGTTTAGTTTTGCTTGTTTCGAAGCTTTAGGAAAGTATCCTACAATGTATTATGATATTTTTTCACTCAACATGTTTCTAAAGTTCATATTATTTTATGTAGTTGAAGTTAATTCATTTTTAATGTTTATAATTTTTTAATGTTTTTCAGAGTAATAATCTATTTATATACATTTTGGGGTTGTGAACATTTTCTTTGTTTCTAGCCTTTCCTATTATGGACAATTTGTATGGACAATGTATCTCCTAAAACACTTGTACAAAAACTTCCATAGTGTAAACCAAGGAACAAAACTACTAAGATGGAGACTATTTTCATACTCAACTTTGAAAAATAATGCCAAATTACCAAAGTGTTTATAGCAATTAACATTCCCACTAGAAATTCACTAGACTGCTCATTGTGGCATATCTTTACCAAATTAAGTTAAGAAACTTTCAGTGTTGTTCATGTAGCTAATAACTCATTATCAAGTGTTGGTTTTTACATATATTTTTCTCAGTACTAACAAAGTTAAACATCTTTTCATATGAATGCTTGACATTAACTTTCTCTGTGCCATGAAGTGACTAATCTGTTATTTTTGGTATGTTTGTTGAATTGTTTGACTTTTAAAAATTATTGATGTGGAGATGCTACTTTTCTGGAGAGTAAACTTTTATTACTTCCATGTTTTGAAATATTTTCTACAAGGTTGTAGCTTCTGTTTTCATTTCCTCTTTGGTACTGCTTGATGAACAGAAGTTCTTAATTTAATATAATCAAAAGGAAAAATACTGATGATGTTAGAACTGCTGCAACAACAAAGCATATATTCTTTAGGCATTAGTTATTATGAAGTCTTGATAAGAAATCTCTTAAGCTTATAAAAACTATACTTCCTTATAGAAATTGTACAGTTTGACCTTTCCTGTTTGATTTTTATTTCACCCGAATTTTGTTTGGGCAATTCTATAATAAATAAAATTTTTCTTAATGAAATATATATTATATACAATATCTAATAATAGTAAAATGAGTGGGGTAGGTCAGACACCTTGGGACACAGGGAGTTTTGGATGCGATTCTTGTAAAGAGCTGAGTTTTGGACGTGATTCTTGTAAAGTGTGGGGGTAGACAGGTGGGCAGAGCACAACCTGAACAGTGATGGAAATACATCACAGGGCTCAGCTGTTTCAGAAAAGAGATCTGGAGGGTAGCATGTCATTCAGAGTACAGAAGCTGACTTCCCCATGGTTTTGCTTTCTTTTCTGTGGTTTCAGTTATCCAAGGCCACCTGCAGCCTGAAAATATTAAATGGAAAATTCCAAGAATAAACCATTCATAAATTTTAGATTGAATGCTGTTTTGAGCAGAGTGATGAAATGTCATGCCATCCGCCTCCTTCTTGCCTGGGATGTGAATTATCCCTTTGTCCAGCATATCCGCATTGTATACACTGCCTGGCCTTTAGTCACAGAATAACCATCTGGGTTACCAGATTGACTAAGTATCTAAGTATTTGTGTTCAAGTAACACTTAAAAAATAACTAATAATGACCCCAAAGTGCAAAGGTAATGATAAAAAGGGGGTGCAGGACCTAAAATGTGGAAGGACTGATTAATTTTGGTATTATGTACCAGGACATGTGGGAAAAACAGTCCTACTCATGTACAGTTTGGTACTACTAGAGGTTTCAGGCATCCACCGGGTAGTGGCATAGATACTGAGGATATCATAAAGTACCAAATGACACAGGTGTCTGGCCTTTGTTGCCCTCCACCAACTCCTCACTGGTGCAGATTGTATTATGGACGATTACTCCCAACAGACTAATTCCTTAGGCCAAAGGCAATTTCTGGAGAGGGACTGAGGTCTGGACCCTTAGTGGATAAAATTCTTGGCAGTGGAGATGTTTCGACTGAAGGGCCATCTGAACAGTACACAGGTCCACTACAATGAGTTTACAAAGCAAGCTGAGAAAATTATGTTCCTCACTGTATCTCCAGTAACAACAGTGTCAGAAGTGTAGGCTTTCAAAAAAATATTTGTTGAGCAAATAACGTGAAGTAGACACAATGAAAAAATATTTCTGTCCCCCTTAAACTACTTTGAAGCACGTATTAAGTCACTCACTACACCTCATTGAATATGTTTCACAGAAATTTATATGTTGATTATTTTAACTGGTAATTGTAGTTAGTGAGCTCTGGCTGCCATGCTATACAAGTTCAAATTGAACTGCGGGAGCTTAGGCAACAAAAGGGATTTGTTTTCTTTTTTAAAATTTTAGTTTATTAGTACATGTGTACAGTACATAATGTTTCCATTCCTTGTGGGAAGGTGGTACATACACAAAATGTATTTTAATTCTTTTCTTCATATTGTTCCCCTTCCAACCCTCTTCCCTTCATCCATTCCTTAACCTCTTCCTTGGTTCTTGCAAATGTTTGCAATACATAATGCTTATTTTCTCCTGTGGAGTTGGCACACTCACATGATGCACTATGATATTTGCATCCCAAATAATTTTCTTCTGTTCTCTCTCTCTTCATCTTCCCTGCTGAGAATGATCTATCTCCCTACTTCTTAGTAGCTTTTATTTGTTCTTTATTTTTACTCTGGATTTCTCATATAAGAGAAACAATGAGATATTTAAGCTTGTGTGTCTGATTTCTTTCTGTTTATATTAAAATAAAAATCCAAAAGACATTTCAGGTATGGTTAGTTCTCAGAGCTCAGTTGAAGGGTCTTGTTACTTTAACTTACACAGTCTTCTTTCTTTGCATTGACTTCTTTCTTTCTCAGGCTTTTCCTATATAGACAAACAAAAGCAAAGCAACAGAAAACAAAACAAAATGCAACAAAACATGACCATTAGCTGCTTAAACTTAGATCCTCCTTTTATGGAAATTGCATAAAAATTGAACTTCTCCCGTAAGAACCTTAAAAAAGGTCCAAGGTAAGGAAGACAAAATAATGTTGCTTGTATCACATAGCCAGGCTTAGATCATTCACTGGACCTGGCTGAAAAGGATCCTGTGATGAGCTGTCCTTGAGTCTCACGTCTTCTCTTGGGACTCAGGGAACAGGTTTCCATCTCACAGAGGGAGCCCCACTGTACTCACCTCATGATATCACACAACACGAACAGTACAGTGTCTGCCTCTGCCAGCCACATGGGCCGAACATGGTGTGTACCCCACACTAACCATATGGGCCAGCTAGGATCCATAAGGTCAAGAGGAGTTTCTGTAAAGTAATAGGATGAAAACATACATAATCATTTAGACTATATGGACATATATAAACACAGGTAGACATATATATAAACATTTGTGGTACTATATCTACTGAGATTTAAATGTTTCTATTAATTTGTGTTATAGAAGAAACAAACCCTTCTTGCAAAAACAAAGTAAATAGAATGCTTTTGTGGCATTTAAAAATTGTTACATTCTTTCAAAATACATTATTGTGCCTCTTCCAAAATAAACTCGTAATTATAAAACTATGTACCTGCTCCAAAAATATACTAGTTGCATATACAGTAACATATTTTGTCAGTTATTTCTTACTTGAACTGATGGTGCATTTGTTATTTATTTATTTATTTATTTATTTATTTATTTAAACACACTGGAAAACAAGCATAATCAACAATCTTCATTTGTAAATGAAGGCCTTCTTAGCAGCCTTATCATATCAAGAAGTTGGGATGGGTGAGTTTTATCAATTTGGAAGGATTTAAGCCTATAGAACAATCTAGAAAAAAGGATCCATTAGGCAATAGGCATTTCTGTACAGAGAGCATAGCAACAGAAGCCCAGGGGGACAAACGTTGAGCTCCCCACAAAAAAGCAACAGAAGCATAAATTTTTTTTTCAAAATCTTTTTTGTGCACTTCTTTACTCCATATCAGCAATATTTCTTGTTCTGAAGTCAATTTTTCACAAAATTTAAATGCTTTTGAGATGATTGCTCTTCCTCCCCTCATATATCGGGTCTCCCATGGCTACCACTGAAGTGATTTATTATTTTAGCCTTATGTTAAGCAAGTTAGAGGTGCTTTCCTTTTTAATGAAACAAAATGATATTGATTAATTATCGTTAAGCCGATTATTACCTAGTTATTGATTCATGTTGAACTATTTCCTCTTCAGGAATTCCTTTCAGCCATGAATGTCAGTATTGCCTATGTTAATCAATGCACATGGAATGCAATACTTGTCTGACAGTTCTTTTCTGTATTTGAAATTGGTGTAGCTGAGGGAGTTTTTGCCGTATGAGTTTTTACTTTTTCATGTAGCAGCCAAGCTCATAGCACCTTGTAGTCTATATTGAGAAATCATCATGAAGATTTGTCTGCAGCTGCTCCTGAAGTTCTGTTTCAGAATCTGTAATACGTTGCACATGTATGGCTGGGCAAAACTTTATTTTTGTTCTCCAAAAGACACAAAAGGGACTGTTAAACAAGTGAACATTATTGACAAGAAAGATATTTCTCTTGAAAAAAACAAATTCTTTCAATGCAAGATAAATATCTGGTAATTTGAAATATATAACGATTATAAACCCTGTAATTTTAGTCGTAGGCAAACACTGTAATTTTTGATCAGTGTTTTGTTATATTCATTTCAACTATTTCTTTTATCCAGTAGTTAAAATTTCTAAGTTATTTAGTTGAGTTTGTTTGGTGTTAAAATTTATTCAATAAATCTGGTTGTGTTGTTTTGGTTTGGATTTTTTGTGACAGTGTTTCACTGTGTATTTTAGGCTGAACTTGAACTCAATAGGTAGCCTAGGATTTGTGGCAATCCTCCTGCCTCAGTCTCCTGAGTGCTAAGATTACAAGCATGCATCACCATGCCCAAATACATAAATCATTAAAAGCAGTCAAACATTTTTGTTCTATAGTAGTTTGAATAATTTAATTTGAATTCACAGATTCATTTAGAATGCACAGATTATTTTACACTAATTCTTTCATGGGAGGAAGATGGTAGAAGTGTTACACTTGGAGGTGTAACTGCTAGAATGTTTTGAGAAGTATTTTTAAAATGAAGGTATAGTATGGCTGTGAGGCAGCATGTGTGGAATTTATGCAGATATTTGGTTTTCCTCTCTTTGACTCTAATGGACATCTGTGAGACTGATGACCAATGCTCTTCTGAAAACTGTCTCCAACTTTCCTAGGTATGGGGGAGATTTTGGAGATCACCCCTCTGGTTCTCTTATAGTTTATCAATCCCAAAATAGATCTCCAACTTAACTCTCGCTTTTCAAAATCCTGTCTCAGGAGTTTTGGAATTGGCATCCAGAATATCAACTCTGTTAGTACTGGCAACCATAAGAAAGCGTGGTCTGGTTTGGCTGAAGCGAAGGTAGGGAATCGAGTTGACCTAGAGAGAAAAGTTGAGAGCTGTGGAGGAAGCCTCCTGGCAATCACATCTCTGTGTCTAGTGGCTTCTCTCCTTCAGGCATATTTCTGTTGTTGGGTTCCATGGGGCATGGTGTCTTATGATCAGTAAAGTCCTTGATAGTCATGAGAGATGAAATTGGGTCTATATCACATGTAATTGAAAAGATCTAGACATTATTGGTTTTTAAATGGTCTCTAGAAAGAATCTAGAGTCAACTGTTGTCCTCTTGTACTGAGCATAAGTCAGAAATATGTGGTGGGGTGCACGGGAGAAATGGAGGCATGATCATACAGAGCTGGGCTTAGCTTGTCTGCAGTTGACATGTTGAGCCAGAAATTCTTCGTTGTGAGGCTGTTCTGTGAATTACAGGATGTTTAGTAGAATCTTCGACCTCTACCTCTGGATGCCAGAGCATCTTCTCACCAAATTATGACAACTAAAGATGTCTTCCGATGTTGCCCAACAGATCTCATGCAGGCAAAATTGCCTGGATTGAGAGCTGCTGATAGAGATATTTGCAAGGGATGGCAAGGAGACAGTAAAAAAGCAAGATGTTTTCCAGCTCAATTTAGGCTAAGTAAAGTGTGCAGATAGCTTATCAAAAGGTTGTATACAATGAACATTTACTTGCAAAATAGTTGTTGTTCTACATAGTGGCAAGTGAAATGTACAGAAAGAATTCTGAGAAAAAATTTTTTACACTTGTGGCTTTTGTGTTGTTTCTCTAGTCACCTATTGCTAACTGCCATTCATATGGACAGCAACCATTGCCTACAACTGCCTTAACAATGTTATAAATGGTATGTCTGGGGAGTAAGGATGAATATACAAAAAATGCAGAGAGTAAAGTCATTGCAAAGGAAAATTGAGCTGAGGATAGATGACACCATTTGAGTCTGGGAATCCAGCAGTAACTAAAGGCAGTCTTTTTAAATATAAAAATCTATGTGTTTCCCCTTTTTTATTTCAAGGGATTTAAGTTATATTTCCTTTATTCACAGCAGTTTTGTTCTTAAATAATGCAGAAAGGTATGACAAAAAAGGACTCAAAATATAATTATTTCATTTTGAGTTTTCTTAGGTTCACTTTTTTGAGAAAGAGAAAAGGTTTACTTTGGCTCATGTTAGATCTAGTTTGATGTTGGCATACCAAAAAAATAATTTATGAAAAAAAAAGAGTAATCCAGTAAATGCAAAAAGAAAAATTGTCTTATGAGATTGAAAAGGCATCACATGAATGATGTTTATAACATAACTAGGAGGAGTAAAATATAAAGTTGCTTCAATATAGTTGACTTTTTTCTATGAAAAACTTGACCAGATGGATGATAGATACAGTCTTGTTTCATTTGGGCTACAATAACAAAATCCAAACTAGGCTGTTTACATATGACAGAAATTTATTTCCTACAATTCTGGAAACTGAAAAATCCAATATCAAGATGTAGGCAGTTGTCTACTGAGGGCTGGTTCATTTTCTCATTAACTGCAACTTTTCTTTCTGTTTTTTCATGGTAGAAGAAGCAAACAAGTTCCAGCTAGCATCATTCATCAGGGCAGAAAGCTACCCATGAGACAACCATGTCCAAAACATCTCCCATTTTTAATTCTGTCACCTTGAGGGATAAGATTTCATCGTATTACTTTTGGGGAAACACACATATTCAAGGGATGGTGGGCACACATGAGCATATGCACCCCCCCACACTGCCAAATCTAATAGAAATGTCATCAACCAGTGTCTTTCAGTCATGGAAACTTATAATGGAGATTATCCATCTATGATGCTGTTTTTCTGGGAGATGTTTTATATCATGTGATGCATTGTCAGGTATGAAAATGATTAGATTAAGAGTGGCCTCAAGGACAGGTAACTGTATGCTTTATGAGAACTGTTGCTGCTGCTGCAAAAAACAAATTTTGTAAATCGATTTTCTCTTTCAAGAACTTGAGCACTAAAAACTGATGGAATGCAAAAGGAACGTGGAAGCAAAAATAACTCATACAGAAAGCAGTTTGAGAGATCATATACTTGCTTTTCCATGAGTTAAATTATAAAGAAAGAACTCAAGAATGAGAAGAGAAGTGTAGGTTAATTGAGATACCTTCTGGGTAGGGTAAAAAAAAACTCAAGGAGAAAAAGATGGAACGTTGGTTCCTAAGTGCAACTTGGCTCCTTATAATTTACACTGTCAATTCAATCCATCTTCATCTGCATCAATTATATCTTTATTGCTCCAGAGCTCCAAGTTCACTTTTCAATACCCTCATTGCAATACTAGATTGGACTCCATGCACTTTTCAGTGATAGAGAACACAAGTCAAATTGGGTCAATAATGGATGCAGGAGAGACACTGAAGGAGAGTGGTGGTGTCTCCTGATTTTGTGAACCTTGTCTGTCTCAGCACAGCTGTATGATTGTTGCCCACATGTTCTCTGTCTCCATCTGTATACACTTACTTCTAAATTTTGAGCTTCTGTCACCTCTTTGCCCAGCACCTCTTCTTGCCCAGCTATCATGGGCTGACTCTGACCTGAGTGAGCCAGCAGATTTTCCAGGGAATTGGAGCTGCACCTTACCCAATAATGTGTGGCCTCCACCTCCTTGAAATCCTTGCTCCAAATTTGCCTTTCATTGCACACTTTTCCTCAGCCCTAGAATAACCTGCAGAGCTCCCCTTAGATCCTCATAGCTACTCTCCTATCGTAGTTCAATAATTCTTTATATTGCATTCTCTTATTCAAATTACCGTGATTTCTTCCTCCTGATTGAATTCAGATGGTTACATTCTCTTTATAATAAATTCCATTTATCTTACATTATTTTGAATGAATTTGTCTTCCTCATGATCACAAGAGCTGACTTCAAACAGGCAGCCCAGATAGACTAATTTTTCTCTGTTTCAGATTTAGGTGTTTCTGCCTTTGTCCTTTGACTTCACAGAATTTCATGAAACAGACCAAAAGGCCTACCACTTACTGCAAAATGCAGAACACTTAGATTGGTTTTGATGAACACAAGGTTTGACATATTTGTCAATAGTCCCAGGAATAGTTTTGCATACTATAAAATTTAGCAGCCAGAGGAGAAGGGCAAACCAATATAATTAAGGTTACGGGTATGTGGAATAACTGACTCAGAGAAGCTTAATGTGTCTCTATTTCTATTTTAACTCTATCCAAGTTCATGAATCAATGGGGCAAAAATATGCAAAAACAGTAAATTTCCAAGTAGTTTTTGCTTGAGTTTCCCTTGATGGATTGCTAACCATGCAGGTTAATTTATCAATTCAAAAAGTATGTAATTTTTCTGATATATAACATATGATCTATGTCTGTAAGTCAATTTATTTCATTTAAGAAAAAAACCCTCAAAACAGCATCAGCGGTTACACAGTGATTGATTGCCTTAGAATGTATGCTCAACAAATTTCTGCAGTGTTAGATTCATAGGTATGAGTCCATTTTGGCATAGAAAACTTTAAAACATGGAAAGTAGGAGTGAATATCTTATAACATCTTACCAATTCTCCATTTAAATGTTCTTAGTCATTAATTATAGGTATTACAGGCCAAAAATCTGCTGTACAATTTTTTTTTGATAAATGATCATATAAAAGTATAAAACAGATAGAAAAAAAGATTTAATGGGTATAATGCAATACTTCTGGGGATCTAAAAATGTAATAAATATTTTTAAATGATACATGTTAGTAAAAGAGAATTAAAAGTATTTTTATAATAAAAAATGATCCGGGTATCCTGAAGAAAGCAAGTTTCAATGATCTTCAGGGTAGCTGTCTCTTTACAGATAAACGTCTTGTAAAATATGAAAAGATGAAGAGCATCTCTGCTTAGAAAAGCTGATGAACCATTCTAGTGTGTAATCAATATAGTATTCGCAGAACACCAAAAATTAGTACCTAAATGTTAACTCCTCAAAGAAAATTATGGCTAGATCATGCCACATTACAGAGTGACATTGAAAGGAGACACTAAAATGGAGTGAATAATTTACTTTTTATAGTTGAAAATGGTAAGATTAGACTACAAATTATAAATCAAATATGAGGAAAAAGCTTTTAAATGCTTTAAAGTATATTCTTGAAATAGCACCCAATTGAAATCTATGCTTGTGCTGTCTGGAGGTTAAAAAGAATAAGAGTATCAGTAATTTTGGTAGGGAGTGGTGGCAAGCTAATTTGTAGTACTACAGATATGACATACCTTCTCTTGAAATAAATCAGTACATAGTATTTGGTGATGTGTTATATATGGGATGATGATTTTCTAAAGCAAATATCCTTATTTTAAGGAATATACTTTTAAGCAGTATTGCATGGATATTTTTCTTAAACATATTATGTATAAGTAAAATTACACATGAAAATATAAACTAAAGTTGCACAGCAGTGTTAAAAGTGTTCAACAAAATTGAAATAAAAAGATTATAAGAAAACTCTTCCAAGAGCAAACATTACAGATTGTTAGTGAAAAATACTTGAATGCAAAAAGAATACTGAAAAAAGACACCCAGGGAAACTATATAAGATCTAACTCTTGCACTGGACAAAAGGGAATTTGTGGAAAGAGTACAATAGAAATTTATACAAAAAAAGAGAACGTCTTATGTCTTGTTTTCTAATAATCAAATTTTGGTTAATAAAGCTCAAGACCTAGTGGATGGCATTTGTTAAAAAGAGCTCAATTATTCCTTAGAAATTTGGGGCTGAAACTTATGTGTATATGTATGCTCTCCATTTCCACCTTTTAAAACAGTTCTAAAACCTTATCTTCATATGATTATGGAAGGGTAGCATTGGCCACTAGTAATACAGTTCCACTAAACTCCACATATCATTTGAGGTGACTTGCATAGTTTTCTTGGCTGTCTGTGCCCCATTACCAAAGAAAAAAGTAGAATTTACTTCATAAAATTATGAGGATTAACCAAATACATGGAAATGCTTAGAATAGTGTTCGAGTCAACTTTACCACTCATTGACTTTAGGATACCCTCTGGAGTAGTTAGTACTCTTTAAACACTATTTGATTTATGTACATATGATAGAAGTAATTGACAATTTAAACTAATAGTTTATCTCTCATTCATAACTTCTAGGACTGCCTTACTTTTAAGTATTTTCATCATTCTATTCATCGTTCAAGAATTTACAGTGGTTCTCTGATGTCAAGGCCGTCAAAAGTAAGTAGTACCTGGATTCTAAAACTAAGTAGTTTTACTCCTTCAAGATCCTTTCCTAGTTACCAGTCTTGTATCTTACCTTACCTACATTGCCTTACCTTCTCTCAGTTGTCCAAATGGTCTTTTCTTTTTTCCAGTGTTTCAGAGCCAGCCAGTGCCAAAGTATTTCAAAGCACCTTTGTGCTTGGAATCCCTTTCTCTTAACAATTTAATCAGAAATATCTGTTAGGTATCTCATCTTTGCAAGGCTGAATTAGGTATAAAAGAGGTAATGGACCCTGACCTTGTTGACTCTATAAATCTGTAGAGAAGAAGAGTGATGAAACCAGCAAGCAGACCACAATTAGTCTGCCTAGCCTGTTCTTCTGCAAGCCTGAACCTGCTCCTTATACAGGTCTCAGCTCTAGTGTCACCTTGTGTAGATACTTTCTCCACCATGCTATATAAATGAAGCACACACCCTGTCTACAGTCAGTATCTATTGCTTTACTTGTTGAATATTTGTTATAGTGTTTACTGCCATCTGAAAATATCTTCTCCACAGATAGATTTACTGTTACAGAGGGGATTCACTTTGTTTTCCCCTCCTCCCTAGCAGTTCTGTGGTTATTTGTCTCTGTCACTCCCTTAGTTCCAAGGTAGACCCTGGTTGGCACAAATTTATCATAATCTCTTCCCTTTCTAAAGTCAATGTTTTAGGAGAGGGCAGTAATTCAGGACTAATTTATTCAGTGTATGAGAGACTCCCCAGGTAAAATTGTATAACCCAGAGTCAAGTGTTTGTAAGGAGCAGAAAAGTTGGCTCTTTTGCTCATGAGATTTGGATTTTCTTCAGCCACTTTGTTGCTCCAACAGGAATTAGCCTCAGATGGAACCTGAAACTTTAAGAACAGAGACCAGGCAATCTCAGAGACTAGAACCCAAATGTGATTGAGCCAATGTTAATGCCAAACTTCCTTTGGGAGTTCCAGTCATAGAAAGCAGTAGACCCTTTACTTTTGATCTTTTTTCCTAAAATGATTGATGGAAGTATTGTCTAATGCATGTATGGTAAATAATCTTTTCTAGTTCTCAAATGTTGTCATTTAAAATGTTACATAAGTAGAATCATGTATTATGCAATGTTTTAGGATGGGCTTTTTCTTCCTGTTAAGAATAATTCTCTGGAAATGTATACAAGTTGTTGTGTATTCAATGTCTGTTTCATTTTAATTGCTGAGAGTATTTCATAGTGTGGAGGTACCACAGTTTATATAGACATTCCCTTGTTGAAGGATACCTGGGAAGTTTCAGGGTTTGGCCTGTTACAAATAAAGGTGATATGAAGATTCATATGCAAGTTTTTTTCTGTGAGCATAAGTTTTTATTTGCCTGGAACAAATATCCTAGAGTACGATTGCTGGGTGGTATGGAAATTACATGTTTTATTTTATAAAAAGTGTCCAAAGTCTTTTTTCCAGAGCAGATAGATGATTTTACATTTTAAGAAATAATAGTACAGAGAAATGGGTATGCTTTACAAAACCATTGGTCAATATGAAATTTAAGGTTTTGACACAGCTACAAACTGTTTATTCAGATTTTCCAATTTTTCTTGTATACATTTGCATGCATTCTATGAAATTTTGTTACACATGTAGCTTCACATATGAACTATCTTGTTTTTCTGCATCCATGCTAGCACTTGGTATTTTTTATTGTAGCCATCCTGCTTGACATATAGTAATACTTCTTTGTGGTTTTAATTTGCATTTTCCTAAGGGCTTATGATGTTGAACATATTTTCATCTGCT
Organism: Cuniculus paca; assembly: GCA_004365215.1. Lineage (NCBI taxonomy): Eukaryota > Metazoa > Chordata > Mammalia > Rodentia > Cuniculidae > Cuniculus > Cuniculus paca. Next base: position 5,128 of record RJWT010017104.1, on the reverse strand, counting down.
TATTAATAAAGGAATGTTATATCTTCATTAGTGAACTATCTATTATGTTTTTTGTTAACTTTTTCAATGGATTTTTTAAGTGGTTTATTTTACATATCAGTCCTTTGAGAGATTTTTGGTTTGCAAATATATCCCCCTCACTGCCTTTTTTTCCCCATCCTCTTAACAATTTGCAGAGCAAAAGTGCTTAATTTTATAAGGTTGAATTTATCAATTTTTCTTTTATAGTTATTGATTTTGGTGTCAAGTCTTGTATTTGTCTACTTCTCCTAGATCCTAAAAAATTTCTTGTGCTTGTATTATAGAGTAAGCCTTAAAGTTGGGTATGATGATTCTTCTTACATTATTCTCTTTTCTTCATCTCTCTCTCATAATTGCTTTAGGTGCTATAGGATTTGTGGCATTGTATTAAATTTACAGACAGATTTGAAGAGAACTGACATCATGCTGAGACTTCTAAGTCAATACATGCATGACGTATTTCTCCGTTTATTTAGATATTCTTTTGTTTCTTTCACCAACACATGTATCTCATATCTAATTTGAGTGTTTCTTGAAGTTGTCAAATTATAAGCACAAAGAGGTCTGTCATATCATTTTCTTTATCATTTCATTTTTAATGATTGTAGTATCAATGATGCCATTCATTGTTTTATTCCTAATATTGGTAATTTGGGTCTTTTTTGTTTTATTGTCAGTCTTGTTGAAGTTTGTCAATTTTATGGATTTTTCTTTAAGAACCAGGTTTTGCTTAATCGATATTCTCTATTGCTTTTTATCCCATGTTAAATTGCACTGATATCTCTCCTTCCTTCTCCTCTTCCTCCTCCTCCTCTCTGTGTCTCTGTCTCTGTCTCTGTCTATCTCTCTCTTTCCCTCTTTCTCTGCATTATGTGGTTTGAATACAGGACCTCTGCACTGAGTTCCATCCCCAGTCCCTATTTTCCCTCTTGGCACAATCTTGCTAAGTTTCTCTGTTGCCCAGTTTGTCTTCATTTTCAGTACTCTTGCTTCAATCTCCAGAGTGCAGGTATCATAAGCATGCACCATTATATCTGGTTTGGTTTCTGGTCTCTTTATTATTTCTTTTTTCTACTTTTTTGTTTATTTAACTCACATTTCTAGGTTCTTCAAGTGGGCATTTAGAAGACTGATTTAAGAATTCTACTCATTTGTAGTCTCAGCATGTAGTACTATAGTTTTTTTTTTTTTTGCTCATCATGGTTATAGCTGCATCTCACATACATTACATTGATATGTTGCATTTTAATTATTGAGATCTATATGGCATTTTGAAATTTTTTCTTTGCTGTTTTTATTTCTAAATGTTTGTGGTATATAAAACTTACATATTTTGGGGGAATTGGTGTGTATGTATATCATATATTGATCATTCCCTTTCTCTAGTTTCTTTTTTTTTTATTTTGAAAACAATGCAACCAAACAACATAAAACCGAGTAGAGGCAATCACAACAAAACAATGAACATGGTACATGACTTCTAAACAGGGTAAAGAGCAATCGATAATAGCTACCATAATGCCTCTTGTTATCTGCAGTATACTTGCCCATACCATCAGAGATGAGTAAAATCAAACAATCTGTTTTCAACATGTCTATCATCTTATTGCCTACCATCTGTCATTTATTTTATTCATTAATTTATTTATATTTTGGCTTTACTATATAAGAAAAACCATGTAATGTTTAACTTTCTGTGTTTGACTTACTTCACTTAACATAATGGGACCACCCATTTGCCTGCAAATGTGAATTCATTTTCTCTAAAGCTGAATAAAATTTCTCTCTCTCTCTCTCTCTCTCTCTCTCTCTCTCTCTCTCTCTATATATATATATATATATATATATATATATATATATATCACATTTCCTTTATTAATTTGTCACCTAACAGGCATCTAGGCTGTTTCCTGAGTTTACTTAACGTGAATTCACTGCTGCAAACATGGGTATGCATGTATCAGAATAGTACAGTGTCTTTAACTCATTCAGGAATATACCAAGGAAAACTATAGCTAGGTCACATGCAACTTCTATATTTAGCTTTTTGAGGATGATCCATACTGATTTTCATAGTAGTAGTACTATTTTGCATTCTAAACAACAATATGTTTACATTCTCTTTTCTCCACATCCTTGCTACCATTTGTGGCTATTTTGTGATGATAGCCATTCTGACAGCTTTGAAATGGAATTTCAGAGTTGTTTGGTTTTACATTACCTTAACAGTGAAGGATCTTAAACATTTTTTCATGTACTGGTTGGCTATCTGACATTTCAGAAGTGTCTGTTCAGTTTCTTTGCCCATTTTTTGACTGGGTTGTTTTTTGAAGCTTAACTTTTTCTATTTTTTTATATGGTCCATATAGTCTATCAGAGTATCATCTATCAGAAGAGTAATGGTCAAAATTTTTTCCCATGTCATAGTTTGTCTCTCCATTGTTAATTGTTTTCTTCATTATGCAGAAGAGTTTTAATTTGATATCACCCTATTTGTTGATTCTTGGCATTATTTTTTGTGCCACTGGATTTCTGCTCAGGAAGTCTTTGCTTATGACTGTGGATTCAAGTGTTTCCCTTATGTTATTTCCCAGAAATTTTAGTATTTCTGCTTTTATACTAGGTCTTTTATACTTTTGATTTGATTTTTGTACATGGTCTAATTCCATTATTCTGCACATAGATAACTAGTTTTCTCAGTACTAATTTTTGAAGAGCCTGTCTTTACTCTAGTGTATGTTTTTGGCTTCTTTGTCTAAGATCTGATAGATGAAAGAGCATGGGAGTGTTTCTGTCTTTTATTTCTATTCCATCAGTCTACATATACATTTTTGTACCAATACCATTTTTTTTGTTGTTGTTATTACAGTATAACTTGATATCAAGGATTGTAATGTCTCTCACTTGGCTTTTAGTGCTCAGGATTGTTTTGGCTGTTCTGGTTCTCTTGTGGATTCATATAAACTTTAGGGTATTTTTTTCTAGCTCTGTGAAGAATATTGTTAGGATTTTAATATGAATTTCAATAAATCTATAAATCAATTTTGTTGCTATAGCCATCTCACTAATATTTATTCTATCTGAGAACAGGCAATGTCTTTCCCATTTCCTATTGCCCTTTTTAATCCCTATTTTTAGAATACTATAGTTTTTGTTGTAGAAGTCCTTCATCTCCTTAGTTAGGTTGATTCCTAGGTACTTTTTTTTCTTTAAGATATTGGGAATGAGATCATTTTCCTGATTTCTTTCCTGATGGGTTCATTATTGGAACACTATTGATTTTTTTATGTTGATTTCATATCCTGCCACTTTACTCAATTTTTTTATTAGCTTTGTCTTCTGGTGGAGTGCTTTGGGTTTTCTCTGTAAAGGATCATATCAGATAAAACACATGAAAGTTGTAGACAAACAAAAGTCCCAAATAATTTTTAAAATGGAAAAGTAAAGAAAAGAAAAGAGAATTGTCTTGCTCTGTTTGCTGGGATAAATGTCCTTGAGCAGACTGTCAAAACTGCTTTCTTTAGACTAGCATACTAAGGCTTTGTCTAGTGTTCCCAGTGACCATGGAGTTGACTGAAGCCGCTGTCTTTGGTGTCTCAGTCTTTGGATCCCAATCTGTTCCCCACAGTCTCAGCAGTGGGTTTTGTGCACTGCATCCAACTCATCTCTGCCTGGGGTCCCAGGTATACAGACTGAGAAGCTCTGCTCATCCCTTCTCTAATCACCGGCACATTCAGCTCCCCGGTATGGTTGGTTTCCCTCAGTTCTGGCGAAATGTCTCCAATCTTCCTCTGGCTTATAAATTAAGTGGTGTCTGGGGGTCCTGATTGGGCCAGCACTATACCAATCTGGCATTTTTTTCTCCACTGCTGATGCTTATGCAAACCAGCTGTCTCATTCTCAGATTTCTGTGACACTTGTGGTTCTCACCTTATGTGGTGTTCAAGGTGGAACAGGAAAGTGGACAGAAGCAGAAGAGAATCATTTAGACCATTTCTGTACTCCCAGTGTTTGCCACTTTTGCCTCAACCTCAGTCCCCCAAATCTTTCTCTGGGTCACATTTGCCTCAGTGCCCAGTGCCCTGGAGTCACCAGTTCCAGAGTGATCAGAACGTGTAGCTCTTTGACAATCCTCTGTCAGGCCAGTGCCTATAGTCAAAGGCACCTGCCATTGAATGTGTACATCATCCCCCGGATTTCCATGTTTCAGCAAGAAGGCCTCTGGGTTGACACCACTACAGTTTGAGTTGGCAATTATGAACATTCACCTGGCTTCTATCTCTAGGGGTTTTTACTACCATCGCATTTCTGGTGTTTTATAAAATGGTGCAGTCTTTGCATTTAAGATACAAGGAGCATTGATTGGGTGCTAGCTTTGGTTCTAATTTTAGCTTCCTCTCACATCTACATTTCACCCATTTGCTCTCCTGTTCAGGTTATATTTCTATTGTTGGCTTTGTTACCTCCACATGCGCTGTTGTGACCACTAACCTCGGTGAATGCCTTAGATCTGCCAAGTGTGTTATTTCCGCTAGAGGGCTGTGATGGAAATGAGAAATTTTCTTTTGTGCCTTCCTGTTTTATTTATAGTTTTAAGAAGTTTGTTGTTGAAAAGAAACCCCGGAGGACATCAAAGATGACAGAACAGTAAGCAGCAGAGTAAACAGTCTCTCTGAGAGAAACAGTTCAGATGGTGGAATACATCATGGAGAGGACAAGAAGGAAGAAAGTGGGTCTCCTGAACCAAGGAAGAATCTAAAATATGAATTGAAGCCCACAGAGAGAATAAAAAGAAGAATTTAAATGAAGAAGAAGGTGGTGCCTGGCAGTGCCTTACCCTGGAGCTGGACTCACCCTGCAGGAGGGGCTGTTGAGCCTGGAGACATGTGATCCTGGTCACAGTTGCGGTTGACCCCAGAGGTCTCTGCAGGGAGACATAGGGGTGAAAGAGAGTGGTGGATGCCTAGATCTGTGCTGGCTGGTGGTGAGTGCAGGGTACTTGATACTCCCATGGGAGAGAGTGATTGGCCAGGTGCCATTTTGGAGTTGGGCAGGATATACCCAGGGCCAAGACTGCTACCCACTTCTGTCAGCAGTGCCAGGTTGT
>RJWT010017103.1:0-19509 GCA_004365215.1 Cuniculus paca | reverse complement strand
TCCTGGTCTTGTTCCTGACTTTAGTACAAAGTCTCTAATGTCTTTTCTTTCTTTAACTGTGCTGGCTTGGGGTCTGAAGTGCATATATATTTTATTATGCTATGGATGAATACACCAGTTATTAAAATTTGGAGGGTTTTATGCCTGGGCATTGGGTCTTGATGAATGCCTTTTCTGAATTTACACTAAAGATCAAGTGATTTTTCTCAATAGTTTGATGATGATGATTATATTGATGGATTTCCTAATATCAAGCCACCTTTGCACTCTTGGGAAAACATTTTTTTTTTAATTTTACTTTTATGTTTAGAAAGGGCTGATGAGCAGCCTGACCCCTTAGTACTTTATTATTCTCAGTAAAAGGCAGGATTTCACCTAGACAACCCCATCTACAGAATATCCTCAAAATTATGTCCTTGACACCTCTGGAAGCAAAAGGCCAGATGCCTGGTCACTTGCACTGTTCTCACATCTGCTGGTATTTATGTTCCCCAAGTAGATGAAGAGGACCCTGTTTTTGTTTTTTTTTTTGGAGGGGGAGGTCATACTCTGGCTAATGATCTCTGTTTGGGTTCAGATGTTGGCTTTATCCATAACTATGGGATGATGGGACAGTTACTGAACTTTTCTGTGTCTCTGTTTTTTCTTTCGCAAAGAGGGGATAATAACAGCACTTACCTTGTAGCATGGTTGTGGAGATTAATTGTGCATGTGTATAGCTTAGAAGTGTACCTGGCATATATTAAGTACCATGTGTGTAGTGTGTACAGTCCTTGACACCCTCCTCTTTCTCTGTTGTATGTGCTGGGTTCACATGGTGAGAAATTGCAACCTTTACTTTCTCTTAGAGAGCCTCCCCTTTTTTACATGATCTAAGGTAGATGGGAAGCAGAATTATAACTTGCTTGAATTATACTGTACCTTTTATTCATTGTGAAGGCACTTATCTTTAGCGATTTTTTTTTTTAAGACTGCTTTTTTACCCACCTCGGGGGCTAGAATATTAGTTCTTAGTGATTTGGGACCTTCATGCTTTAGATGGCTACACAAAATTTTTACTGGGAAGTATTTCAGAGCCTCAAAAGGTGTTTTGCAATGGAAATCTTTCACACATGGAGGTCATCAGCAAAATAAGGAAGACAAATGTTACCTTTCAAAGATTGTTATATTTTATAAGGTGAAGGTGATTTTGAATATGTTTAGTTTTTAAATACTCAATATATAGAGTGCTAAAATTAAGTCTCTAGGAGGTGGACCATGTGTTTATAGATGGAGGGGGAGAAGGAGGAAGGCTTGGTTGGTTGGCCACCACCTCCATGGAAAGAGATGAATCTGCACCCACATCATTCCCTCAAGGGTATAGGAAGGTCTAAAGAACATGATAGTTACTGTTACTGTGAATTAGGTTTTTAAAAAAGCCTATAGCCATTCAGACACAAAAGGACAAGTATTATATTCCACTTATGGAAGGTACCAAGAATTGTCAAATTTATTGACAAAAAGTAGAGAATAATGGTTGCCAAGGAAGAGGAGGGATGAGAAGTGGGCTTATGTTTAATGGTCTCAGAGTTTTAGTTTGGGAAGATAGAAGAGTTCTGAAGGGTGGAGATGGCTGCCTAGCAATGAGAATGCCGTGTGTGTGTGTATGTGTGTGTGTGTGCACACACACACATGCACATGCTGGTGTTTAAGCCCAGGCCTTTGCACATGCTCTATCTCTGAGCTACACCACAGTCCAGTGTGAATGTATTTGATGGCACTGATATGGAAACTTAGAAATGGTTAAAGTGGTAAATTTTGCTATGTACATTTTGCCACTCTGAGTATAGAAAGAAAGGTGTAGCTTCATTGATCTGTGGCTCTCACAGCAGGTGAACCATTTCCCAAGTCGAGCCAGTCAGAGCGCTGTTACGTTGTCTCACTCCGCACCTGTGTTGCTAAGGATGTTCCGTGGGAAGCCAAGACCAGGTGGAAACCTTTGGGTTGCTTGACCTGCACTGAGCGATGCTGGGCACTTCACCACTTTGCAGGCCATTCTTTCCTTCTCGCCCTTACCCTTCCTCTCACATGCTCGCTTGGGTCTGCTGGTAAACATTCTGACTCTGCCATAAAACTATAGCTGGATCCATGCCTGTCTGTCCTCTCCAGCATTCCCATCCTGGGCCAAGCAGTGGCCTTCATGCCTCCCCTGCCCTGCTTCCTCTTACCATCCATTCTCTAGGACATCTACTAATGTGAACCTCTTAGCTCATAGACCAAAGCATACTACACACCCTTCTCCCCAAAGAATGCAATTTAAACACACTTAAAAAAATACCACTCTGCTATTGAAAGCCACCTAGTGCTTCCTGTCAGTGTTCAAATAAAACCCAAATCGCATCCTGCAGAGCCCTTCAAGATCTGGTGCCCGCTCACCTCTTGGACCTCAGCATGTCTCTGTTTTCCCCTCCCATCATGCTCTGGTCACACTGACCTTCCTTTGACAGCTGCAGCCACCTTATTCATTTCTTCTCAGTGTGGGTCCCACTTTCCAACTAGGCTCCTTTCCCCAGATATCCTGCTGTCTGCAGTATTCTTCCTCTGCTGTCTGTATAGCTGTCCCTTTCTGACCATGGGGAAAAATATTCCCTCTTCAGAGGTGACTTCCAGAGCACTGAGGCCAGTCAGTGACCTGCCACCCGGTTCATGTTCTCTGCTATCAGATGCTCCTTATTCATGGTTGTTTGTCGTTTCCCGCTTCCAACCATAATGGGAGTACCAGGAGAATTGGGGGCTTTGCTGTGTGATCACCTCTGTGCCCCGGCCCCCAGTCAGTCCTGGAGTGTAGAAGGCAATGAGAACATAGTCACTGCATGTGAATGAATGCCGCAGCGATGAAGCAGTGGTAGAGACACTGATGCCTGTGAGATGCTTTGATTTTCTCCCCTCCCATTTCTCCTGTCACCTCTTCTGATGCTCATTTCTATCTTTGATCCTTTCCGTTTCACTTCAGTTTCCCCATGAGTGTCAGCTCCTCACATTCTTCTCTACCCTGATGAACTCGCCTGTCATAGTTTCATCCTTGAAGCCCCTGCCCAGGTCCAGCCCCTGATTCCCTCTGCCACAAGACAAGCACACATGCCTGAAAAGAGCAGCACAGTGCACAGCCAGTACCCCCACCTCACACTTCTGGGGAGTTGAACCTGAGTTTTAGGGGCACAGCCTTATGAGCTGAGTACTCAGCAGTGCGTGTACTGCCACTGGCTTTGGCGCTGAGATGCTCACCGGGAATGGGCCGGCAGTGTGAGATTGCCTCTGGCTCCTCCAGTCCTGCTCTCCTTCCTGTTTCTTGGGCTCTATCCCACTGGCTCCAAGGCCCTTGCCTGTGCCTCCTGACCCTGCAGCTTTCCAGCTGCCCAACACAGGCCCTGGTGTATGAGCTCTCTCTGTCAGTCTCTGTCTCTGTTTATATCTGTCTTCCTCCCCCTCCCCCGACCCCCTTCCCCTCCCCTCTTCTTCCCTTCCCTTCTCTTGTCTGCTGCATTGTAAGGCACTGTGTATCCTTTTTATAACTTGCTTCTCCACTGAGTTATGGGGAATGAGGCTCCCACTAAAACGACTTTTTTTTTTCTTTTTCTTTTCTCAGTACTAGAGATTGAACTCAGGACCATTGTACTGAGCTACATCCCTAAATATTAAATTTTTTTTATTTTTTTAATTTTGAGAGAGTATTACAAAGTTGCTAAGTTGCCCAGGCTGGACTTGAAGTTACAATCCTCCTGCCTCAGCCTCTCATACAGGCATCTGCCACCACCTGGCTCCATTAAAGCAAGCTTTAAAAATAGGCAAGAAGAAGATGATCATTTTTTGAGTGTCCTGGGTGCCAGCTACTTGCTAAGCCATGTATCTCTATTGTATCTTTCTTTCTTTCTTTCTTTTTTTTTTTTTGCAGCACCAGGGATTGAACTCACGACCTCGCTCTTGCCAGACAGGTGCTTAAGCCACTGAGCTAAATCCCCAGCCCTCTATTGTATCTTTCAATTCTTAAAACTTCTTGTCAAAAGGCTTTCCATCTCCCCAGTGAGAGGGTTGACCCACAAGGACTTGTGTAACTTCCCAGAGCCTGGCTGATGCAGAGCCCACGTACCTGGGAGAATGAGGCTGGTGGTGGGAGACCCAGAGCTACGTGGGTGCTAGGAGCAGCAGGTGGTACAGGGCAGGGTCCATGTGGAAAAGGAGCAGCCGTTTTCAAGTAGCAGTCTCAAGGAACAGCACCAGTGCATAATCCAACAGGGTGTTCAGGAAGAGCAAGCCCTTTAACCTCCTGAGAGGTTAGGCTGACTCCAGCTTTGTCTTTCCCCGGCTGTGAGCTCTGGGCAAGTTACCTAGCCTCTCGGATATTTAATTCCCTCGTGAATACATGAGCATACCGGTACCTGTCTCAGTGGCAACCACATGCACTTATGAGTACAGAGCATAGTGCTTGGTGTATTCTAGGTAGGAATAGCAGTTTCTAGTAATATTATTAGATCTCCCATTGATCTTTCAATGACTTTTTCCCCATCTCCTGCCACTATGCTGAAGCTATAGACTCTGCACATATCTGCTCCTGGAAGTCTGTCTTCTCACTGTAGCTGATGCAGTGGAAAAGGCTGAATGAGCACTGGATGAGACAAGGCAGCCAAAACCTTGGTTTTAATCTACACGTTCCTATCCCCTCCCCCATTGTAGATATGGCAAATTCACAATTGCTACCTGTGGCATGGATATTTACTTATGTGACTAAGCAAAGTTGCCTTGGTTTTGGTTGAGAGGAAAGATCATTTCTATTTTTTAAAATCTGCACCAGGTACAATTGTAGGAAGAACTTAGCATCTCACGTAGATCAGGAAAAGATCAAGTGGAACAGCCTGCTCTTCCTGTGGGGGGAGCTCCCTTTAGAGAACAGCTTTGCACAGAAGGCTTCTGAATAAGTGGAATTTAGTATCTTGATCCCCTTTCCCTGAATTTTGTAATTACTTTGGGTAAATAATGTAGCAAATGATGTTCTTCATATTTTGGCTTTGAGTTTCTCTATTTTCACCCTGAGTCCATGATCTTTAAATAGATAGTTATATACATAAATGAACCTTGTCATTTAAACAGACCCCACGGGAGTCCTATTATAATGTCAGATGGAGGGAAGTGCCAGGCAAGCTGGGGACGGATGGGCCCGAGCAGTTGGAGCCCACTCTGGCCTGAATGCCTGTGTCCATTGCCTGAAGAGACAGGGTTAACTCTGGCCTGTCTTAGGTAGCTTGCCAACCAGGAAGCCAGTATTTGAATGGGTCGTGGTGGCCAAGTGTGTGGGCTAGGAGTAGTGACTTGCCCGATGGACAGCAGCAGCATGTAGCAGCCACACTCAGAGGGAGAGCAGGGTATTGGTTTAGTGCACACAGGTCAGGAGGGAACAAGCATGTCAGAGTCATTCATGTGGACTAAGCCAGTCCACGATGTCGGTGTCGGGAAGACTGTGACTTACAAGGTCCACACTCGCCCAAAGGCCTGGTGGGAGGCTCAGGCATGGGGCAGACTCCAGTGCGTAGAGCCATAGGGCATCTCTCTCCCTGCCTGGGCACACCCAGCTCTGGGACAGACTGCTCTGCATGGAAATCTCCCACAACTGAAACCAAGCAGAGCTCAAAGACCACAGCTGATCCTGTACCCACCTTTTGACTAGTGCGATTCTGTGCTTTTAAAACATATTTCATTTATTTCTGAGTAAGTGAACATCAGCGAGAACTAGTGTTATAAAAAGACTCCTGTACTGGAGAAGTAGAAGTTACCTGGAAATCTGCTGTAAGACCTTTACTTTAGACTTGCTGAGACACCTTTGCTCTCAAGGTATCTATTAATCATATCCATTCATTCTCAGAACTCCCTGTGAAAAGGCTCTCCATTGCCCTGGTGAGGGAGCAGACCCAAGAGAAGTTTCATAACTTTCTGGGGCCTGGCTGGTGCAGAGCCCATGTGCCTGTGGTTTTGCATTAAAATCATCTAGAGGGCTGACCACATCTCATTGCTGGGCCTCATCCCCAGAATTTCTGAATCAGGGTGTCTGAGGTGGAACCCGAGCCTTTGTGTTTCTAACAATATGGGAGTCCCCTTTGAAAACCACTATCCTAGAGTAATTCGTTTCTTTACCATGCTCTGAGTGTAAATTTTGTGTTTTTTGTTGTGTACCATTGGTGCAAATGTGCTGTATTGATCTGCATGTCTTTATATCTTTGAACAGGTATTTTGATGTTGGACTACATAATTTCTTAATCAGGTAAGCCAGTATATTTTATTTTAGATAACATTGAATAGCATGTCTACTTTGGAACATTATAATTGAAAATAAATTATTGTTAAATATGTTGATAATGATAACTGTATATTTGTCAAGAAAAAGCTACCAACAGTATGTTTTTGTGTTAAACAATCAAGGAAACATATGTTTAAAGTGGTTTTGTATCTCAGCTGGTAGTTAACCAAGATCTGAATTCCAACTACTGAAGTGCTGGAAAGATGAATAGAAAAGTGCACAGCGCCAGCTCATGTTTAGACGTTAAACAACCCATATAACCAGTTTCTCCCTGTTGAATTTAATGTTTTTAAAATGAGTCTACTGCTCCTTTTACAGTCACAAAGATACAGCCTTGTACAGATTGAAAGAGATTATAGATGGCAGTTTATATCTGAGTTTATTGGTGATTTTAACCAGAGTTGGCTTATGAGGCATATTAATTTCAAATAGCTATTAACTAAAAAATTAAACGGAAATGTACCAGAATATTAGTAGTTTTATAAGAGTATATGTGGTTTTTTTAAAGTCAACTTTGCTGTGTTTTCTTGATTTTTGATATCATGTGTGTATCACTCTAATAGTGGTAAAAAATGATTATTAAGATGCCTGTCAAAAATATGTGAAGGAAGCAATAATAGTTGCAAAGGAGCCACTGTAAACTAAAGATAGAATCATGTAGAGTAATTTATGTAACTCTAAATGCTAATTAATTCTGACTAATAGTCTGCTGAAATCTGTAGATAAGTTGTGATTTTTGTCTAGGTTGTATATAAATGGTACATGACCACCTTCCTGCTGGTAAAGTGCTCTCTGAAGGGACGGTCCACCATTCATGACACCTTTATTTGTCCCTTAGGCAGGGTTGCATATGGCAGTGCTCTAAGATGGGTCGCATACTGTGTCCTCTATTCCAAGGCCTCATCTAGGGCTGCACATTATAATCACCTTGGCCTACCCCAGATCCAAGGAATGGAGGCTGTCCTTGGTTTTCTCCAGGATTTCAGTCACAGATGGAGATATGTAAACACCGTGCTTTCCCAGCAAAGGGATGTGCATTTTAGTAAGGAGATAAAGGGCTGATGAGACGCAGCTGTCTACTGTGCATCTGGGAATAGTCGGGGTTTTTGAGCTATGTCTCTGGGACTTTGCACTATGACTCTCTAATGGTGGATCTAAGTTTGTAACTTTCCTGAGGGCAGGAAGCATGACTTATTCAGTGATTAACAATAAAATTCAGAAACCTGTATAGACTCACCCCTCAAGAAGTGTTTGTGGGAGGAGTGAACGAATGGAATAGAAGACAAAGAGGGCAGGTAGGACTGAAAAACTGCTGTTCATTTACTCTGTAAGTTATTATGAAGCCTACTGCGTCCGCATACATGGCTGTGTCTGGAAGACTGTCATTCACAGCAGGCTGTCCCTGACCTTACACTTGCCAGGCTTGCGGTGTGAGCTGGGGTGTTCTGCCCCGCCTGGGGCCCCGCCTCCCTGTCGTTGTTTGGACTCAGTCTTTCTCCTAAGCTTGAACTGGAGGAGAAAGAGGGAACACTCCAGCAACTCTAGAATAGCTGTTGCTCGAGAAATGGTTAATTTTAATAAATTCAAGTTCTTTGTCTCATGAAGTTGAAGAATAAACTAATGGACAAACAGAAGCGTTTAGGGGAGTGTTTATTGAAAATAAAAAGGAAAAGCTCTTGGTGGGTGCCCAAGAGGACATTCTGAATACAAGTCTGACATGCCTTCTTTGTTTTGGGCTTTGTTTTAAACAGGTGGCTTTGTGGGTTTAGGGTTTAAAGAAAATTAGTTATTTAGCTAGTTTCCAGAACACCGACTTCCAAGGAAACTGGTTATGCTGCATTTTTAAATTTTTCCAAGTCCAGCCCTTACAGAGGAACCGTCAACTAATTTAGTATACCTTCTTCCTCATCTCCCTCTGATTGCAACTGTTCTTCTTGTGTTTACCTTTGTATCTCGGAGCTTGGTTTTGTAGTTTATTTTATTAGTTCCTAACTCAGGTGGGCCATTTTCTTTTATCTGACCCTATCATTAGGTGTTCTGCCTGCCTTTCTCATAATGGCTAAACCGAATTACTCTACCGGGATCCCTTTAACCTGGCAGGAGGCCTTTTTAGACAGATACTAGAAGATGCTCTAGCTTAGTTACTGTCTGAGCTACTTTTTCTCATTGGTGAGATAAACTACCCAACACCTCATGTTGAAGGAGAGAGAATGTATTGTAGCTCACAGTTTATAGAGGTTTCAGTCCATAATCGACTGGCTTCCGGGCAGGGTGGCATTGCAGAGGCGCATCACAGAGCAGACAGGAGGCAGCAGAAGACAAGCAGTAGCAGCGGCAGCAAGTGACAGCAGCAGCAAGTGACAGCAGCAGCCCTCTTTCTGTTCAGACACCTAACCCATAGCCTCTGCAGGATTAGAGACTCCATGCAGTCCCTTCCTGTTTCCTCCCTGGAGGTTGAGACCAAGGTAAGGTGGGGAGGTAGGAGGAGGTAGTGTTGGGTACAAAATCAGTCTTCATCTCTTAGAAATCCCTGGGTGGGTTGGCTGGCTTTATTTGCAGCCCTGTCTAGGAAATGGGTCCTTTTCTCAGCCAGCCTGGGCAGTCAGGGCTGCTGTGGACCAAGCACCCCTTACAGTTGGGTGTGTGGATGAGAAATGCTTTGCTGGGATGGTGATCTTGCAGCTAGATGGAGGGAGGGTGCAGTGGGGTAGGGGTGGAGGACTGGATGGCAGTGACAGTGCCTTTGCTCTGAAGAAGAGGAAAGGAAGACCTGGCAGCAAGAGAAGGCGGGGGGATCAAGTGGGAGTTTTTCATTTTAGATGGGAGGAACTTGGGTTTAGCCAGCAGAAGATTTTAAATGCCCTTTAGATGAAGAGAAAGTGGTCTCAGTTGGGTGGAGAGATGCAGAGTAAGATGGCCAGGCATAGGCAGTGGCCCTGTAGTGCCCCAGAGAACAATGGCATTGTCCTATAAATATACCCTTATGATCGAATAGAAATATAATTCTCGCCAGGCCTGGCGGTGCACACCTGTAATCCCAGCACTCGGGAGGCTGAGACAGGAGGATCATTGCGAGTTTGAGACCAGCCTGGGCTACAAACTGAGCACAAGGCCAGCCTGAATGGCATAGTGACCCTGTCTCAAAGAGACAGGGGCTGGGGATTTAGCTCAGTGGCCTAAGCACCTGGCTGGCAAGTGCGAGGTCGTGAGTTTGATCCCTGGTGCTGCAAAAAGAAAAAGAAAAAGAAAAAGAAATATAACTCCCAACTGCTAGATGTCAGATGTACTGGATTCATGTCCCCAGAAATTGAAGAATAAATTTCAAGGAATGAGGTTAAGGGTCGGAAAGGTTCATTGAGAGATAGGAGGTTCCTGAGAGACAGGAGGGGTCTAGTGTGGGCTGTTACTGAAGCCCTTTGTGGGGGTAATTTGTACAGCAGACTCACGGTGTGGGTACAATGTGGGTCAAACTACAATCAACCTATTAGATTACAAGTGTAGTTGCTTAGCTAATATTGATCCAGTAGGAATCAGGTCATGCAGCAAGGGTACAAACACTCTGTGGTTTGTCAGGTTATATCGAATGCTTAGTGTTTGCATAAAAGAAACTGCAGCTTGCCTGAAATTGACCAGCTGCATCTTTACACTGATGGAAGTAACGTGGGCTTCTCTGGCATGATGTACGTGTCCCCCGAGCCCAGACCCCATCTGTGACCCCAGGCTAGGCAACTGCATGGATGGACCTGCTTCCTGTAAATGGTTGGAGTGCTGTGAAAGAACTTGTCATGTTGAATGAAAGATGGGCGTTTTCCATATGGGTGTTTCATGAAGACTGTGGGAGGGCAGTCGCTATCAATCCTGTGTGCAACTTAGAGAAATCTTAGAACAGATGCTTTGAAGAAGCGGGAGCCACAAGTCACTTGTGAATAAACTTGGAAGATCATTGGTTGGAATTCTTAACATGTCACTACAAAGGAGAAGGAAAAAATGACCATCTTGCAGAAAGAGATGATAGAATAAAAGAGCTCTATTTCATTATAGATAAAGAGGTCTAAATTGTTGCCTGTTCAAATTTAGCTTGGATTAGCTCTGGCAACAAAGTTGTCCCTTCTCCACAAACCCTTTAGATTCTGAAGATTAGAATGATAAAGTCCTGCTATGAAGTCTTTCAGTTCAGATAGTGAGGTATCATGATGAATATATTTTTGAGTATTACTGTTGATGTATATTGAATGTTTTACTTGTGTTTCATTATTAGTGTATTTTAAAGCACCTTGTGGCATATTGTCCATTACAGATAATTTCCAACATAGAATTGCAGTGCTGGCATTCCTTCCAATAGGTTTCACCCCTGGCAAGAACCTAGTTACATTTACTCACCTAATTCTAAGATTGGATTGTTCAGGTATACATGATCATTGTGTAGCATTTTGACTTGTCAAATGCTTATTTACCTTACTGTTTTCTTCTTCATCTGAATCAAGATCTTCATTTTGTGCTTCTCTGTCTTATCTTGCTGTCTTCTTTGACTCACAATGATGATCCAAGTCATCATCAGTAGCCGAATCACTTGATGACTCATTTTCAACCTCCTCCTAAAGTTCTAAAAGTGGATTTTCATATGACATTGTACTGAATTGGGCTAATTCTGCAAGAAAAGACATTTAATAAAAAAGTTACAAAAATGCAGCACAGTGTATCCCATGGGTAAAACCCATGTTTACACTTTGGTACACGTGTGTGCACCTTGCTGTTCATCATACCAAGTAAGTGAACACAAAGCTAGTTTCCTGCATTCCCCCAGCACAGCTCCTGAGAGGCACAGCCAACTACCATTATGCTAAAGTACATATTTGCTTTAGGCAAGTCGGGTGTGGGTGTCTGCGACCCTGAGTGAGGAGGCGAGGAGCACAGTGCCCTGCCGCGGGCTCCCCTCTGTGTCCCTCTGGTAGGTGAGGAGAGCAAGTCCAGGAAGACCTGGAGCCACCATTCTCCCAGTTTCTCTGAAACATTAAATTCTTAAATTTCACTTTTTAAAAATGTTGTCATTGTTTTTGTGCTTATAAACTTATGATTCAGCCGGGGATTTAGCTTAGTGGCGTAAGCACCTGCCAGGTAAGTGCAAGGTCATGAGTTCGATCCCCGGAGCCACAAAAAACAAAACAAAACTTATGACTCAGGAAATTATCCACCTGTATTTCTTCCTGTTTGCTATATTATTTCTATTTAACTCTTTAATCCATCTTAAACACATATTTTAAATCAGGATCTACAGTTTTTCTAAATAGCAAAATAAATTTTCTGTGTCATCATCTTCCATATTTATTCTAGAGACACAGATGTGAGTTCATCAAGAATATTACTTTTGTCCTAAGAAAGGACTTGATACCAGTTAGGACTCTCTGCAGTGCAAAGTGTGAGAATCCTGCCCTTGATACTATTTAGGCAAATAGTGTAAGGCTGTGAGCCTCCTGCATGACCCTGAAGCTGTTTGAGAAGATTTCTGAAGGTTATCTGGTCCCTTTAGAAAGCAAATTCCTTCTTGTACACCAACAGTGCTGGTAAGGGAGTGGTGTTCAGTGCTCTGCAGACGCAGTCCTGTGCGAGGGCTGTTGCTCTTCGGAGGTGTGATTTGTGCCTTTGAGAGGGCCGGTAGACCAGGGTGGCTGCTCACTTCCTGTGCTGTGTTTTCTTCTTCTAGAGGTTGGGCCTGGCACTCCGTCAGGGCCTAGAGTGTCTTTGAATTGCCAAAGGGCAGCAAATGTCATCAACATGTGCATTGATGGTTTACTGAACAGTGAAATGAGCAAAGCACATCCCCGCCTTTGGCTTTCCCTTCTTGGCACCCTGTGTCTGACCCATCCATAAATCTAGTCCTGAGACAGAACAGACAAGTTGTTTGAACTGAAAAAATAAATTTGAGTGTTGTGCTTTATGAGTCACAGTATAGTTTGTAGCTCTGTTTATCTCAAGTACTGCAAAGTTGACCACTGTAGTTAATCGCTGCAGTTAATTGTAGCAATCACTGTGTAACTGCTAGGATGAAATGGATCTTGAAAAGTTGAGCTGCTTCTCCACACTTTATCAGGCTGTGGAGGGGTATAAGCCACACTCCTCTTGTCAGTGCAGATAAATGGACAGAAAGCTAGCACATCTGTCTGAAAGGAATGTCCAGCTGCTGGCCCCAGGAAGTTGGAGCCCAGGTCCATTTCCACAAGGGAGCAAGGACACTAATACTGGCCAGGGCTGAAGCAATGCAGATGTACCCTTGTAGATTGTTTCATTGGATTCTTCCCTTCTCTTTCTGACTCTGAAAGCCCTTGCACGCCTGAACATGATGAGGTGGAGACTTGAGGCAGTTGGAGGTCCTTCCATCTCCCTCAGAGGTAGCTTTGTATCTATTGTCTGTGTTAAAGGTACGGCGAGAAAAATAAAAAACAGACAAATTTAGTAATACATGAATGGCTGGGAAGTTGGTGTCTCCCGACGGGTTCTCCTCCCCACACTTTCCTAAACAGCCACTATTTATTGGGTGTATACAGTGATAGGTGGGGCTAGCAAAAGATTCCAACTCAATGGAAGACTCAGAGATTTATGGTCTATGGTCAAGTGTAATCCTCTGATGACTCAAGAGGGCTTAGATGATCATGTGCTAAGAAGGATCTTGTCCTGGAGTATAATCCTCGGATGACTCAAGAGGGCATAGGTGATTTTATGCTAAGAAGAGTCAATGGGAAGTCTCAGATGGGTGGTACCAATAATCCCAAGCCTCCATTGTATCCCTTAGGGAAGTACGCAAAATCAGCCATTGTGAATTTATGGTCCCCAACAGTTTTGAGTAAATCTCTTCCTTTTCACCAAGCCTTCATGGGCACCTGGTAACAGCAGTGCTAATGAAGATCCCTGCCCACCATCCATGGTGGGATGTTTTACACTGTGCGATGCCTCAAGAGACCAAAACTCTTCCTTGTATCTCTATGAAATTGAGTACTCAAGTGAAGGATTAATTCAGCCTAAAGGTTTCCTCTGAAGAAGAAAAAGGAAAGCCAGGGATGAGCTGCTGTCTTTTCTGTTTCCCCTTAGGACCATTGAAACCTATTTGAGCTCTAAGCTGCTCTGGAAAGCAAGGCATTAAGGAAGAGGATGGGCGTTTGTCCTGGGAGTATGATCAGATGGTAATGGGAAGATAATTAGGGTCTGTATTCCATCCAGCAGCTTCGAAACAGCTAAAGTGCATGTGTGCTCTGTGTCCACTGAGAAAGATAAAGCTATTATGTATATATTTTTAAACATACACATACAGGGGTGATGACTCAAGAGGTGAAATACTTGCTTTGTTACATAGGATTTTAATTTTTTTAATTTTGAAAATATTATACTGCACTCCACTTCCACTTGTGCAAGTAGGTAAGTTCTAACAATGTTATAAAAAATGTGTGCGCTGTTCCCATCTGTGATGAGCCTGGTGTCTAATTCTTTGCAGTGCTAATTAGGTGCCACTGATCATCCTTAGCCAGAGGGGAGAAATGGCACCTGGGGGAGTCCCAGGCCTCTCTCATCCCCGCCTGTTGTAAAAAAATGTCTTACGGAGCAGTGGTGGTGTCGTGGATTTCTTCTAAACCTTCCTTAGCTTTCGCTCATGTCTGTGGGAATCAAAAGCCAGTGAGCTATGTGGTGCTCCCTGAGGAGGTGAAGAATGTGGGGATAAAGAAGGCCAGATCCCTGCACAGGCCCAGAGAGACAGGTGGGGGAGGCAGGTGCAGTGCCTGGCCAAGGTGAATGTATTTCCCAGGGCTGCATCCCTGCCACTGGCCCTGCTCCAAATCCTATCAACTTGGTCTCTTTACTATCTCACATCCACCCTTCCTGGTGAGAAAATAGGCACCTTTGCCAGTAAACTGGGCTTCTTAGCTTGCAGAGCTGAAGTGAGACTTGATAATCTACAGTGGGTGCTCGCCATCCACCAGCTCCGCTTTCATGGATTCAGCCAACCGTCGATTAAAAACACCTGATAAAAAAATGTCGTGTTTGTTGAACGTGTGCAGGCTTTCGTTCCTAGTCAGCAAGTGTTCAACCGTGAGGAAACAGGTCTGCTGGAAGAAGATGCTTAACAGAACCTGTATCTCGCAGGATGAAAAGGCATTGCCAGAGCACAAGCCCGTGAAGGGCAGGTTGATCCTTTCGCTGTGTGTGGATGCAAACACCACTCTGAAGATGAAGCCACTACTATGTACCATTCACAGAGCCCTCAGCATGCAAGGACCAGGAGGCGAACAAGGCTGGGCTGCCTGTCACATGGAGGGCCAGTGCGAAAGCTTGGGTCACAAGGCAGTTGTTCATGAATGGCTGCATGAGGTATTCACACCACTAAGAAATATCTTTCTGGCAACCAACTGCTTGAAGGATGCCTTCTTCCAATGGGCAGCACCCTGTGATACCCACCAGCCTTGGTGGATGATACGGCTACTGAGTATGACTTTATAAAGGTCAAGCGCCTCCCTGGCAATACAGCACCTCTTGTGCATCCCATGGACCAGGAAGTGATCCGTGACTTCAAGAGTCTGTACACAAAGGCACCCTTCACCAGGTGGCTTCTGGGTTTGTTTGTTTGAATATTTGAAACAAGGTCTCATTATGTAGCCTAGGCTGTCGTCGAATTCATTTTGTAGCTCAGGCAGGCTTCAAACTTGCATTAATCCTCTAGCCTCAGCCTCCCAACACCAGGTATTTTAATGTCACTGAAGAGATGTCCTTGACTCTGAAAGAGTTCTGGAAAAAACAGTACAATGTCCTCCACTGCACCAGCCTCACTGGCAAAGCCTGGGAGGATGTCACATACCAGACCTTCAACTCAGCCCGGAGGAGACTATAGCCAGAATGTGCTATTGAACATGGCTTTGAAGGGTCTGATGCAGGTGGTGGATGAGGTTGTGTCCATGGGCAAGAGCATGGGTCTGGATGTCAATGGTGCAGACATAGAGAAGCTTGCTGAAATCCATAAGGTGGAACTGATGACGGAGGACTTGCTGAACTCCAGAGTGAGCAGCAGAAGGCCCTTGTGGAGGAGAATTCCACTGAGGAAGTGGAAGACGGGGAGGAGGTAAGCAGTAATGTCACAAAATCCATTATAGAAAAATGGGATAAGTGACAGGATTTTTTTATTATTCATCACCCCCAACATAACTATAAGGAACAGAGTGTCGAATCTGATGAACGATGATGTGGTCTTTCATTTCTGGAGAGTTGTGTAGCTCAGAGAAAAGCGAGTGACATTAGACAGATTTTTCATTAAAATTGATCCTGCAGCTAAGAGAGAAAGAGAGAGACCCATGAAGGAGATCTCCCCATATCCTTATGGAGGGGACTCTCCCTCCAAACAGTAACCCCCCCATTTCTGTCCTCCGTGCCTGAAGTCACCTCAAGTAAGGTTAGTGTTCTCTCTCTTCATACTGTACTGTATTTTGTGTCACATTTTTGTGGTTAAAACACACGTGGCTCAGAACAGATTAACTTTATTTACCTTGAACCTGAGGGGAAATTTGATTTGGTTTGTAACCCGAATTGTGGAACAAATTAAGTTTGTGAACCAAGGCGCTGCTGTCCTGTGCCGTTCAATATAAGGAACTTGAGCATCTGCAGATTTGCTGTGGGGCAGGTGTCTGGAACCAAATCCAGGAGGGCACAGGTATAAAGTTTCAATTTTGCCAGATGAGTTCTAGAGACTAGGCATAACATTAGATCTATCTAGATCTAGTTAAAACATATGCCTGTAGTTGAGAATACTGTGTTGTGCATTATCTCCAGCTGGGTGTGGTGGAAAGAGAAATTGGGATATTTGAACCTCAGCTCTTGCTACATTTCTCCACCCTGAGCAGGAGCCCTGTGGTCAAGGCTGATTGAGCTGTTTTATTTACTCAATCTGAGGTGGCTAGAAAAACATGAGCGGCGCAGAGAAAAGGGAGGAAAGAGATAAGATTGGGCACGGAGAGACCAGCACTCACAGGTGTGCTGATTCTCTGGAGACAAAGGCGAGGGGCGAGCTTAAATGTGGGGGAGGGCACAGGGCTGCTGACATGGGCTGTTCAGCAAGACGTGGCTGAAGGGGGTAGGAGCATTTGTAGAATGCAGGGGGTCTGGCAAAGGGCAGTTTGGGAAGAAGAAACTGCAGGGGTTTCTGGGAAGAAGGAGCTAGACACCATTATGGTTCAACATGTGGCCTGTCACCATGATGGCTGGGCAGGTCTCAGGCGGGGGACCTATCAAAGGCTATGTTTGCTTCTCAGGGAAGTTTCTCTGACAACCAGCTGCTGTGGAAGCTACTCAGTGTTGGGTAACAATAGTCCTGAACTATCTTTAATTCTTTTCTGTTTGCTTGGTATGCAAAGATGTAGTTACATGTGTATATACTAGCTTGCAGGCAGTTAAGTAATGGTGGGTCTCCCTCTTTTCAGACGCACGGGCAGCTGGGGAGAGTCAGCGTTGGGCCTGGAAAGTTCCCTTGGGGGTAGAAGTTAGCAGCTCTCTTGCATTGAGGAGAGTCACCTCGTCTTTAGACTTCTCCCAGCCTGAGCTCCAGCGCTCTCTCTCTGTTTATTCCCTTTGGTGCCATTAGTTAGTGGGGCCTCTGAAAGCCTGATTCTTAGCCTTCAGTGCTCTTGCCCTGCTGTCACACCCTTTGAAAGTCAGCCACCCTCAGGGTATGGAAGCCTCCGAAATCCTCAGTACTGGTCTCCTTTTTGGGGAACCTGGAGCAGACCTTCCTCTGTTGCACCCATGAAATCTATTGCATTATGTGTGGCATATTAGTCATCTTTCCACAACTGGAGCAAAACTTCAGGAGGAATGGTTTATTTTGGTTCAAGGTTTCAGAGGTTCCAGTTCATGGTTAACTGATTCCAAAGCAGGAATCATGATGGAAAGTACTGGCAAAGGAAAGTGACTCACTTTATGGCAGCCTGGAAGCAAAAAGCAGGGAAAGAGCCCACGGGACAGAGGAAGGGGCCAGAGGCAAGGATGTACCCTTCCAGTTTACATGCCTGGTGACTTATTTCCCCCAACTAGGCCCACTTCCTAACAGCGCATTCATCTGTGAGTGCACAGTGGATTGATCCACTGATGAGTGCACCACACTTGTGAGCATGTGAGTCTTTTGGGAGATGCTTTTGGTCCACACCATAACTTGGTGTACTCTACCTTTTTCTTGTCAAAAGCAGAATCCCTTTCCTGGTTCCCTATCACAGTCACTGCCAACATCCAAAATAACGTTCATTGTCCCTCAGACGCAAACACCTGGAGGGCTTTGTAGCCTTTTCTTTCCTTTGTAGACTTGTAGGATGGAAGAGCTTTGTTGATAATGTCACACATTTGGTCAGTTTTTGGTCCTTAGAAGATTTCTCAGATTCATTTCTCCCTCTAGTCCTACTTCTACCACCTTTGAGGAAAATTCATTAGAATTATCTATCTCCATGGCTATTCTATATTTGCATTTGTTAATTAGAAAATCTAAATTAAAAATATAAATCCAAAAGCTAAAAGAAAACTTCCACTCTGAGAGCTAAAATGCACAGTTCAACTCCCACCATACATAGCTTCTACCAATGCATATGTTCCTGTGAATAAATGTATCTTTTAATAGAATTTTAAAAGCCTTTGGTGGCTTTATTGATATATTTGAAATGTGGAGGCATATTTTTAATGTAAAAACCTCTGACTCAAGGGTGTTTCTAGCAAGCTGGACTGTAAGATCTATGTTCCCTAACCAGCACAGATGGATTATTTACATGACAGGTTGTTTGCTAAATGTGCCCCTTACCGCCTTTGGAACTCCCCTCTTAATTCCTGGAGTTCTTTCTGTCTTACGGGCCCTCTGTATAGGATACAGCTAGAAATACTCCTTTATTCTTGCAGTGAGGGTCTCAGACCCCTGGGCCCAAGTTGAGATTCTCAAGAAAATGACATGTGGGTGGAAGTGGGACCTAGAGCATATGGCACTAAGTGTGACCACAGTGACAGCCTGCTTGAGAAGCACTGGTTCACACCCAGCATCAGTGACAGGGAGCCACTTCCCCTGAGCCAGTGCCATGGTGGCCCCCACCAGCACAGTGATGGTGTGGTTTGTCAGTAGTTCCTGACCACATTGCCTCCTAGCCTGGCTCTGAGTTGCTCTGGGAGATTGTTTAAGCTGCTTGAGCATCCTTAATAAGCTTCCTTTGTGTTTAACTGTCTAGAGTGCGTTCTGCTATTTGCTAAGATAACGAAGATTGTTATTTACCTGATGGATGCTGGAGATGCCTAGCTCATCTGGGGAGTACATGATCTTTCCTTGACTTTGCCCACAAGCTGCACATTGATTCCACATACCTCAATTAAACAAAATTGCATCTAGTCTTGCACCAGTACCAAAAGCATCCTATAAAATGGAAAGGTTATTTGATCACAAGCGGGAGATAAGCTCTGTAGTCTGCCTTGCTTCTCTCTTGCTGTGATGATTTTGTGCAAGTCACTTCTTTGGCTTGGGCCTGAGTTTTCTTGTTTGTGAGATGAAAACATTACACCAGATAAATTCTAAGGTCCCACCCAATCTCAGCGGCCTCTGAGGAGCAGCCTTGGTGTTGCTAATATTAGACAACAGCTTCTGCTGTATAGATTTATGCTAGCCAAAACACTAGCTATTTATCCCACACAGAAATTTAAGTTTAAGTTAATTGAAATTCAGTAAAATTACCATGCTATTTTGATAGAATATGAAAAGATATTTTGTTCCTGGCATGGAGTTCCTGAAATCTTTGTAGATAGGACACTAGGAGCATACTGTGTTCTGATATTTGGTCTTTGATCCCAGGTCCTTGGACAGAGAACCTAAGATCTTTGTAATTCTATGAGCAGTGGGAGCATCTGACACAGAGCTCCTGAATCCCTTGGAATTTCCTGGGTGATGGGAGCAATTTTTGTTGTGATCAGGCAACTCTTGGCAGACTCCTGGATCCTCTAGCATGGGACTGGTTGCCAGGGCAACAAACCAGGTGATCGGAGAGTTGGGACCTTCACCCATTCCACACATACACACACACATCACTGTGGGCAAGGAAGAGAGGCTAAAGGTTTTGTTATCAGTGGCCAGTGATGTAGTCAATCTTGCCTACTAGTGAAGTTTCCATAAAAGCTCAAAAGGAGGAGGATTAGGG
>RJWT010017102.1:0-19493 GCA_004365215.1 Cuniculus paca | reverse complement strand
TTTTTTTTTTTCTATGTAAGAAAAAATATTTCTTAGATTGTTATGGAAACACTCAACTTTAGACACAACTTTGAGGAAGTACGACTTCACAGGTAGGTCTAACCATACATGAAAAGCATCGTAAAGAAGCAGTTCTCACATGTTCGTTCTCCATTTAAAATGTTTCATATTCGTTAGGTACCTTCTGTGTGTTTCATAGAATCTGTTTGAACTTAATTTAAAAACTAAAGCCTTCTGGAGGTTATGGTGGTCTTTTACCATGATCATATGTATTCCCTGGAAATGGGGAAGCATTGGAGAATCTGGTTTGTGATGACTCTTGTTTAGGACCAGAGACCCAGGTCTACAGCAAAAATCTGAAGCAGCCATTGCTTAAAAACATTCAGCAGTGCCCACTGCTCTGTGATCCAGGTAAACTTTCTGGTAGTTTGCCGCGCTTCACAGGGTTGTATTCTGCTTGCTGTGCAGCCACATGCATCTAGCAGCTGTGCCTTCTTTGAGCTCTTGTTTATGGGAGCGACTATGAGAACTTCAGCAGAGTCCTGTGGCCCCTCAGGGAGGTACTCTTGCCCTTAAATGCTCTTCCCTCTTTCACCTCCTGTCTTCTACCTTATAAATTCAATTAGACAGTGCTGCCTCCCTAGGCCAGATCCCTACCCCCTATCTCCTGGCACTGTCACTTTGTAGCCACACTGAGTTTTGTGCTTTCTCAGGCAGTTCATAGACTCCAACTTATCACAGAGAGGAATAGTCCTTTTCTTTCCAGCACAGATGTTTAGAGAGAACATACAAGCAAGAAAGGAAGTTAGAGGAAATACAATGGAGATTCTGAGGGAGGGCAGTTCTCCCTTTTGCTTTTAAAATGGAGTTCATCTATCTTGGCGAATACCTTTAAGGAAAACAGTGTGTCATAGTCTCTCACAGTTTAATTGGCCCTCACCACACAGATCTTCCTTGGGGGTGGTGCAGATTCCTTTTCAGCAGAATTTGCCTTGTTTCGTCACACTCAGTGGCTGGCATGAGGGAGACACTTGTAGCACTGAGTTTATTTCAGTGGTATGGGGCATGTGACTTGCAGAGGATGCTGTCACCTGTACCTTGTGTTCCAGAGCCACTCTTTGGCAGTGCCAGGAGAACATCATCTTCACCACAGTTGAATAGATTGGGTAGATGAATGGATACATTATATACTTCGGGGACCACTGCAATCTGTGTGACCTAAGTCGTCCTCTTCCAGCTATGGGTGATGATGTCAGCTACCTTGTAGCATATACTGGACTTTCCTGATACATTTCATCTGAAAGGGGGCAAAATGTGTTTAGGTTCATCCTTCCAAGCATTCTGCTAAGTAAAGCTTAGAGAAAAATGTAGCCCTGTTAGAAATATTTATGTTCAGATTTGTTGCCTTGTTTGGGAGCACGGTGACAGATCATTCCGGGTGTTTTCTGTGACTTTCATGTGGAAGTACCCCACAGGCACCTCTAAGAAACAATGTGTACCTTGGGTAAATGCATCAGTGCAAATACAGGTGACCTGAGTCTCTGGTTGGGGAAGTGTCTGAAAACAGATTGGAAAGACTTGATTCTTTTAGATGTTCATGTCCATGTGTGACTTGCAGAGCAAGGTGGGGGGTGTTGATATTATTTGACCTGTTCTGTGTGGTCTTTTCCTCTTTAAATCATGCCTTGCAGAGATAATCGCATCTACCCCAGAAATGTTAATCCTTGCCTTTAAAATGCAACAAGGCTGAGCAAGGAGTAATGGTAATCTTTCTTGTCCCTCTGCATACATTTTTCCTTGGTGAGTAGGTGTTGCCTTTTGTTTTCAATCACAGTGCAGTTGCTTTTAGAGATACTGAGTTATTGTCAAAGCTAGCAAAGTAAATGCTCACGGGTTCAGTATGTTCCTGCTTGGTGGTGGTTGCAGTTTTCTTGACAAGAGAAACTAATGCTCTGGAAAACATTTCTCATCCAAATCTTGGAGTGATGCTACTTACAGCCTCTTCCTACTTCTCCAAGACTGTCAAATTTTTTTTTTTTTTTAATCTTTGACTATCACATTCACAACTCTGGAGTTTAGGCTAACCCTCATACCAGTAAACTTCGAACCTCTCTGTGTAAATTCTCTCTCGAAGATAATAAAGCTTAAATGGGTGGAGGAGAGGGGACTAAACAATGTGTTTGGTGATTTAGACTTAATCCTTCCCTTTACTTGGGTCTAGATCTGGTATGTGGAGTGTTGGTATAGTGATTGAAATTCATCACAGTATTCGCTTGACTCTAGAAAATTGTCTGTGCTCTCCTCTGTCCCCTACACCTTTCCTTTCTTGATAAGACACAAAATGGCATGTGATAAACATAACTTTAAACAGGCAGAATTCAGCTTTCAGGTGCGCATGCATGGCTCACTATTTGCCAGATAGTCAAAAGTATTTAAACGGAATGTAAGGGCTCCTTCAGCTCCTAGCAAGGTTTATACCTGACTCTTAGTTTGGCCCCAGCAGGCAACTTATCACAGAGAGGAATAGTCCTTTTCTTTCCAGCACAGATGTTTAGAGAGAACATACAAGCAAGAAAGGAAGTTAGAGGAAATACATTGGAGATTCTGAGGGAGGGCAGTTCTCCCTTTTGGCTTTTAAAATGGAGTTCATCTATCTTGGCGAATACCTTTAAGGAAAACAGTGTGTCATAGTCTCTCACAGTTTAATTAGCTTGTAGTTTATTTTGTAAGGGCAATGGGGAGAGCTGTTGCCCAATTTATGCTGAGGAAGCACAGTGAGGCATTTTGTTTGTTTTTAATTTTCATTTTTATATGGTGATGATTGAGCAGAAATGTCACTGATGTTTTAATTTCATAATTTGCACCTGTCAGTAGATTGTCATTATCTAGGTGGATTTTCCTCTATTGCTGTTATTCTCTGGGGCACACCTATGTTCTCTTCAGGGAACATTGTTAGAGGAGCCAAATTTCCCATGCTTTTAATCCAAAACTATGTGAAAACAAAGACTCTTTACGGTAGACTTCATTAGAGATACTATTTTATGAGCAATTTGGAATTCCACCTTGTTAAAAAGGCTGTGCTGATGGATGGGTTAATCTTGCACACATCTGTTCCAGATCTATCCAGCCTCAGCGGGTGCCAGGTTTGTGTCCAGAGTGATCTGCCTAATGCCCACCAGGGTGTCTCAGGGCACTGAGGATCAAATGAGGCCACTTGGTCCTGAGGGACAGAGGTGGGATGTTCAGCCAGACGTAGGTCATCATTTAAAAAAGTTTTCCATACTAGGAAAAAGGAAAGGAAAGACTCAAAACAGCGTGGATTATGGGTGAACTCAAGACATTTCTTAGAAATCAGTAATCTGTGTGAAACACTTCATATGTTGCTTTCATAAGGGAACCGTTTGATTCTTTTGAGCTTTTTGCCTTTTGACATTCAATAAGCGGGGCAAAAGGCATGGGTAGAGAAAAAAATAATTATCCTTGTGCTTAATATAGAAATAATGCATGAAATTATTTGCATTGTAGTGGTGATTTTTTTTTTTTTTCTGTTAGTCTGGTCTTTCAAGTTCAGTGTCATTTTTTTTTCCACTTCAGAGTTAGTTTTTCTTTGGAGGGAGGGTTGGATTCTTCAGTTGACGGGACTTACTTTATTCCAATACAGATATTTGCTGAATCAAAATATTGTCTCTGTTTAGTAGCTCCAAATTACAAGACAGTAAACTCTGAGGAAAAAACAATGGCTAGATGATTTTAATATCTTCATTACCAAAATACATGATTTTAAGTACATACTCTATGAAGTAAACAATTAGATTTCTTTAGATTTGGATCACCACCTGCTAAGGGACTGTATCTTTCGGAAAGTATATGAGCTATATGAACCCTGAATGCATGGAGTTTATTATGGAAATAGATCCCATAGTGTTAACTATGGGGTAGTGTCTTGGTTATTTTTTCTTGTTGCTGAGACAAACACCTGACACCCAAAATTAGGGAAGAAAAGGTTTATTTAGCTTACAGTTTCTGTGGATTTCAGTCCATAATCAGCTGGCTCCAAGGCAGGGTGGCATGGCACTGGGGCAACACTTCAAGGCAGCAGCCAGAGCAAAAGGGGGCAGCCGTTCATGGCAGCTGCGAGTGGCAAGAGCAAACCACGCCAGAGAGGAAAAACACGCCCCCATTCCGACCTTACATTGTATGTCGGCTCCACCCCTGGGCGGGTGCAGAACTCACACCGCCAATCCCAGTGCTACACAACGAGTCAACTACAAATGCTAGATTCAGCCGGTTTCATGCTTACATGAGGCTTGCGGGGGGCCATCTATATACACAAACCCTAACAGGTAGGTAGGTACCTAGAGAAGAGGGCCAGCGACCATCTTTTCTTCGCAGTTTTTCAATATACAACCTACCATTTAAACCATGTTAAGCATGTAATTTACTGGCCTAAGTACATTTATAGATTTTGGAATTATCACTGTTACCCATTTCCAGAATTTTTATTTTTTTAAATCCTAAAGAGAAACTCTGTACCTACTAAACAGTCCCTCCTCATTTCTGCCTACCCTGGTAACCTATATGCCATTTCCTTTTGTGGTTCTGGGGATTGAATTTGGGACCGTGAGCATGCTAGGCAAGTGTTCTGCTGCTGAGCTACGTCTGCAGCCAACACATTTTTATTTTTTAAAACAAAAACTCTCATCTACAAAAGTGTCTTCAGTGTTTTTTATTGTCTTGGCATTGACATTATAAATCGGGAACTAGATTGTTGTAATGCAAATGTTGTTGATCTCTTGCTCCAATTTAAGGTCTTAAGTTTGTATTGCCTATTAGCTATTCTATATCCGGGGCTTCTCTGTTGTGCAGCAAACATGTAGGGTGCCCCACCCTGGGTTTGGCACTTGACGCCCTAATTGGTATTGAGGATAAGCACCCAGACATGGAGAGTGCTTAGATTCAGAATTCCTTACAGTAAAGGCTTATACTTCAGGAAAGGACTTTATCCTAATACTGTAGAGATGATTGTGTTTTTAAATTTATTTTTTTATTAGTCCATGTTTGCAGTACACAATGGTCACGTTCATTATGGGGAATTTGTACAGAGCACATTTTAATTTATTTATTTATTTTTGGTCCCTTCCCCTCATTTCCCTGCCAACCCTTGTTTCCCTCCTCATTTGCAAAAACTATTACCCACTTTTTTCCTTCTTTTTAAAAATCCCTCTTCCCTTCCTTTCTCCCCCTCCCCATCTCGTTTCCCTTCCTGTTTGAAAAAGTTCTTCCTGCTTTCTAGTATGTGTCTATTTTGCTTTTATTTTGTTTTTTAAATGAAATGTGTTGTAAGCATTTGTCTTGATAATATTTTGAGTCAACCATAATTGAAGAAAACATTAAGAAAATAAAACTTGAAGTACTTTTTAATCACCAGCATTGTCCCACTTCCAAATCTTTTAGCGTTACTGTGATGCCGGTGATGTTTATACAGCACTCAGGATGGGATAGGGACTATTGAGAGGTCTGCGTACATCCTGTCTTTCCTCCTGTCTTTCACCACTGTCCAATGTGATCCGTACCACTGTTATCCATTCCTGTAGACTCACAACTGTATAGGCCCATAGAGATTGTGTACTTTTGTTTGAGATCTCATGGTTATCAGATGGGACTGGGATTTGAACCTACGACTGACTTCAGAGCTTAGGCACAAGGCAGCACAGCTGATAGAATGGTTGTATGTAAATTAATTTGAGGACAGTTTTGACTCATCAGGTTGCAGACATTTTCCTGTTGTTTCTACCCAGTTGTTTCTTAGGGTAATCGCTAATTACTGGCTCATTACCATAACAAATTCCCAGGGTGCTGGGCCTAAGGGAGTGTTGCCAGGGTAGCTGACTCCCTGTCTCGGAAAGATAGCAGCCATAGAGAGGGTGCTTTCATGTGTGTGGGACTGTGTGTTCCCCTTTCTGGCTCTCCTGCACTCCAGTATGGGGCTGTAGTTACTTCACTCCTGTATCCTGTCCTACATATGTTGGTACATTGCCACCTCTGTTTATAGCATTGCTACCTGAATGTCACCTCCGCCCGTTCCAGTCTGGAATCAGTTTCTTCTTTCATGCTTATGTTACATTCACTACACAAAAATAGCCTGATTAGCACAGTACAAGTTTGTTTGTTTTTTTCCCCCACCAAACATTGAGCATCTGCTCTATGCCTGGCTATGTGTCTGCACGTAAGAGCTGGGGTGAGATTGTGCTGGGAGAGTTGGTAGAGGGCACTGAGTC
Organism: Cuniculus paca; assembly: GCA_004365215.1. Taxonomy (NCBI): domain Eukaryota; kingdom Metazoa; phylum Chordata; class Mammalia; order Rodentia; family Cuniculidae; genus Cuniculus; species Cuniculus paca. The sequence goes on along the minus strand of RJWT010017102.1, from coordinate 13,215 downwards.
AACATGGGTGTTGGGGCCACTGTCAGAGGGCTTGCTCTGGGTGGAGGTGATTGATTTTTTTATTTTTTATTTATCAGATCTTGATAAGTTGAAGTTAATCCAGAAGACTATAGAGTATGGGGATTGTGTATAGGGGGTGGGGGTTGGATCTTCCTACACCAGGTAGAACTTGATTGTCCTGAGATAGGAAAGCGTGGATGGGAAGCTTGGGTGGAGAGCGTGGCCGAGGTGGACGCATCTGGTGGGCTGTGTTCCTGGCCCACTTCTGAGTGGTGGAGAAGAAAATGGGCTGAGGAACAGTGCAGACATTTATTTTCCTTTTGAACTATTTAAAGATAGGTATTTTGTCATTTATCATCTATAAGATCTGTCTTATTCCATGGTGACAACAGCTGCATATTGCAACCTGACTGTGTGGCCTGTACTGTTCTCAACACTTTATGTTTAGGAGCTGATGTAATCCTCATAATAATCCTTTGTGATCTTTGTGTTACAAAATTTTAAAATGAAGTATGGAGAGCTTCAGCGACCCCTCAAAGATCACGGTTAGCATTGAATGCAGGCAGTGTGACCAGGGTTTGCATGGTGACTGGCACCTAAAGACGTGCTGTTTCTAGGCTCATTTGTGTCTCTCCACTACCTTAACATAGTAGCTGTTCAATAAAGCTTATGAAACTTATTTTTGGAGGTGCCCGTGTTTATAGTCTTTCAGATTCTTTAATGTAGTGGGATGTAGTTACTGCCAGATGTGCAGACTTTAAAGGTACAGATTTACTGAACAGTGCTCAATGAATTTAAAAATGAATTCACCAGTGAATCACCCAACTCAGAATGTGTGCTGTTAGCAGCCCCGAGATTTCCTTGTGCTGTCTTCTAGTCACTGTGCCCCAGGAGGCCATCCAGTTCTGACTTCTTTCAAGTTGTACTCATTTTGTGTTTGAACTTTACGTGATTGAAATTACGGAGTATTTACTGCATCCAGCTTCTTTGACTTCTCTGGTTTATGTACTGTGTTGCATATATGGTAGTTGTTTTTTTTATTGCTGTGCGGTAGTCTACCACGTGAGTGTCTGTGAAGTTGTTTTCAGCTTTAGCGTCTGCTGTCTGGATGGCTCCACCCCCACCTCAAGTGTTGCTGGACATGGAGACAGCGTGGGAGAAGTGTGACCCATCAGGGGAGGGACAGGCCCTGTAGGATGTGGGCGTTCAATCAGCTGAGGTTTATTTTTTTAGCTACCTTGATGTTTTACTCCGTCACTGGATCTTAGTTTAAAACGACACTCAGTAGGGTTGGTAACTATCTTGCTTCTTCCTCATTGTTGTGAAGACCATGTGAGTTGATATATCTGAAAATGTTTTGTTAATTTGCGATTTATTCTTGTAGAAGATGATGTTTTAAAATCCATTAGTATCCAACGCATCCTCAAACTTTGTATTGTCCAAAAATACATTTCAAACTCCATCATGATATAGATGATCCTTTAAGAGAATGGTAGGAAAATAATTTCTGGAAACTAGGAGAGATTTGAGGTAGCCCCAGTCCGCTGGTAGACCTCAGGCTGGGAGCCCCACAGCTCTGTTTCTATGGGCTCACATTTCTCTGGTGCATGGGGATACCCTGGGAATTTGGCTGATTTCCTGGGGCTCAGTGAGCCCAGGTAAAACTGGAGTGTGTGTCCCTGTTATAGTAACAGGACTGAAGGTGGCAAACACTTCCTGAAAGATGTTATTTCCCTGTAGGTCATTTATAGGGCTCTTTCCATTATTTCCTGAGATAGGAGCTGCCTTGTATCTTTCATTGCTTTCTGACTTTAGCATTGTGGGCAGACAGAGGGCGGCCATAGGCGGCTCCTCAGAAGTGTGACTGGTGACCCTGTTTCGTGAGGTCTGGGGACTGGAAGGTGGACTTTGATGGGCAACGCCCAAGTGAAACTTCTGCTTAGGTGCTGGTTTAAAGAACAGAAACCAAAACTTGAGTATCTTTGAAGCTGAGTGGACTTTGCAGACTCGCAATCCCCAAGCAATGGAAGGATGGACAGCCCACGGTTATGACCCAGGGGCAGGTCTGTGAAAGGGAACTGTTTTCTTTTGTTTGCAAGGGCCTCTTCAAAGTATCTGGTTTCTTTTTGTTGCCTCTGGACTTCTCTAGCAGTAGTAGAGGTAGCTTGGAACTTTCTTAGGGTTGAGGAACACATCTTTTGCTAGGACTTGAATCTGATTTTATTGGCCCAATGTGAAGGCTTTGGGGACAATGCAAGAGGAAAAGGAGCATAATTCGTCTGATTCAGCAGCTCCACTTGTATTGTACATGAGCAGGTCATCTTGAACGCAGGAAGGCATTTGCTGCTTTCACTACTGCCTATTAGGGATTGTAGGGTGCTAGCCAAGACCATTTTCTGCCTTTTGGTTTCTATTATCCTCCCTCTCAGCCTGCTTGTCTGAATACCTTCCTATTGAACTCTCTTTTAGGTAAGGAAGATTAGCACTAATGACAGTAATCTCTTATTTGGTGGCTGTTACTCGCCCGGAGCCTTACAGCTCTGGGTCCTTGATACCTGCCCAGTAAGGTGAAAAGGGAATTGGAATTCACTTGTTAGCCCGCAGTGAAAGCCAGTAGATTTTATTGCTTTCTATAAGCACAGTGTGCTCTTTCGCCAGGTCTCAAAGTCCCATTGGTTCTGCTGCTTTTGTTTTTTATGCTTTTGATTTTATGCATTGCTGATTAGCATCTTTACTAGATTATCTGTGTGAACTAGTTCTCTTTTTGGTTTTATTTATTAGCCCCTTTTTGATTTTCTACCCTGCTCAAGGTTTTTGGGTAAGAACTTGGTATAATGGGGAGAGACTTGGAATCAGGGAGGATTACTACAGCTTGCAAATAAAACCAAGACGCATGGCCATACTTGAGTTTCAGAAAAAGTTTTTTAGTAATATATGTCCCAAGTGTTGCACAGAACATACATACACGGAAAAATTATTTGTCATTCATCTAAACATCAAACTTAAAACTAGCAATCTGGTCTATTTTATCTGGTAGCCTTGGAAGACTGGTGTTACAAATCTCAGTTCTGAGGGCTGGGGATCTAGCTCAGCGGTCTAAGCGCCTGCCTGGCAAGTGCAAGATCGTGAGTTAAATCCCCGGTGCCGCAAAAAAAAAAAAAAAAAAAAAAAAAAAGAAACAAATATCAGTTCTGCTCCTTCCCAGCTGTCCTGGAACAGCTGGGCTGACCTGTGAGCCACCTTGCTGCCTTTTCTACCACAAGATCCTGTTTTCTTACGTCTCAGGTTTGTGGATTTATGCCACAACTTATGAAGGCCCTCAGAACATAATCAGCATGGGGCTTGCTTTTCTGTCATTGTTCACTGACTATGAATTTGGTTTTTTTGCATCTCTTCTTCCTTTCCTCCTTTGTGGACCTGAGTCCAGGCCTTGAAAGAAGCAATCCAGTGTCTACTTCTTAGTGGGTTTTTGAGGCTTCACAGGATGGTGCCTCTGCTTGCTCACCTGCTCCCAGTTATTACCTCACGGTTTCTGTCCTCTTGTTCTTTGTTATTTCTTCCTAAATGGAGAGGCTTTGACTCTAGGTCTTGGGTGTCTCCCTCTACTTGGCTACATGTTTCCCACCTTTTTATTTCACTGCTCTTTTTCTCCTGAGCTTGAGATGGTCTTGGGAGAATTGGGCCTCTTGGCATTTCACTATATGTGGGGCCAGGCGTCAGTCCCGCATCCTTTTGGGACCTCATTTTTCTCCTCAGTGTACTGCGAAGATTTTGTTGAAAAATTTGGAGTTTCCGGCAATGTGCGTTTGGCCAACAGGCAAGTGCTTTGGTTTGTTCTGAGAGATTTTTGCAAGAGTCCATCTTAGGAAGGGCAGGCACTCTGCTTTGTCATAGGTGTCGCCGCTGTTGCTTCTCCCCTACAGCCTCTCATGCTTGCTGATGTCCCACTCTGACAGCAGTTGGCTTAGAGACCTCTGGAGCAGGCTGCAGATATAACTAATGAAGCCAGTGCACCCTAGTTTGTTTTACCCCTTGAAACAAAACCGTAGGGGTACAGTTATTTTAGCTTTACAGATCAAGAGAGGCAAAGTGCAGAGAAGTTAATTTGCCGGGGTCACATGGCTGGTAGATGCTGGGGTCAGGATAGGGCAGCCCGGCTTTGGAGCCTCGGTGCTTAACCACACAGTTGTATTTCTATGATCACCTGCAGCTGTGAGGCTCTAAGAAAGTCCCTGTAGGAGTTCACAGTATAGCTCTTTGATTTTTTTGTTTGTTTGTTTTGTTTTGTTTTGTTTAATCCAATTTCTTGCCCTTTAGTGTAGGCAGTTTTGAGGTGCTGAATCCTTATTGTCAGCTTCGCCTTGAAGAATTCTTCTGTCTCTTACTCTTGTTTTCCCAAGTATTTTCCTGTGGCCTTTTGTTTAACTTGTACAGATTATGAAATGCCTCAATGCTTATTTAACACGACGCTTTTTAGACACCTGCTGCCAGCTGTAAGCTTGAGATGTGCTTTCACAGGAACGGGGTAGGGTATGAATTAACAGTTGAGTGCCCGCTCCATCCAAAGCCCAGGATACCTCTGTGCCTGCTGTGAAGGGCCTTAGAGGCCACTAGAGAGACAAGTGTAAAAGCTGTGACCACACTGTGTGAAGGAAGATAGCCACTTTATTAGTCAGGATTCATGTGAGAAAACAGAAAGCACACAGAGCGAGAGGGAGTCACTGATGCCAGTGGTAGAGTCTGAGAGGTCAGTGGGGATGTGGAGCTAGGAATCAAACAGCTCCAGGCTTGCAGCAGCCGGACACCACTCCACTTCTACGCTGCCTCTGGAGGATGAGGGGGAAGTAGTGTGAGTGAAGTCCATGAACTGGTGTTACCTAGGGAAGGCTGGAGTTGCAGTGAGCCTTGAGACAGTGAGCCAAGCAGAAAGGAGACACACTCCAGTTTGAGGTTAACTGACTCTGAGAACGGGAGATGTAGCCTGTGGAGGTTCTCCTTTCCCCGCAACCTGACAGACCCGGGAAGGCATTGGAAGCATCTTGGGCCCAGCAGACCCAGGACTGACTCGGGAAGAAATGAAAATGGAGCGACTGGGCCTAGCCTGGGCAGTTACTGGACATTTTGCAGATAATAGGATATCAGAGGACTTGTGGGGTTTTTTCCCCTTAGGAGGACATGAATAATGGGCATTCAGGAAGAACAAACAGCACGGACAGCATCAGCATGGCACTTTCAAACACCAGGCTCCACTCCTGCCTTGAAATGACTGAATTGATGTGGAGGTTTCTCCTGTCTTTTGTTTCTTTTCTGAAGCCCCTGTATTAGGGTTCACTCAGCTTTAGTATTTTTAAAGGAATATATGTATATGTATTTACATAAAGGACTTACTAGGCAGGTTTACAATGGCCTCCTGTAGAATCACGGGTAGAAGAATGCAAAATGGCCGCCTGTGTGCTGGACAGCCAGAGGATCCAGGTGAATGTCGAAGGCCTGGATCTCGCTGCTGAGTCTGGTGTGAGCCTGTGGGAAAGCTAAAGGGTCTGTGTTGGAAGGCCGAAGAATCTGTACTGGAAGCCTTAAGGAACTGGAGACTGACATCAAAGGCAATGGCAAAGTCCACAGCTCTTCCAGAGAAATACATAAAATGAAGACTTTCTTCTCTCCCTTTTTAATCTGTCCAGGCTACAAGCCTATTGGTTGGCGCCAACCATATCCAGGATGGGTCTTCTCACTTCGTAGCCCACATGTCATTCAGACGCAGCCAGAGCTTTACTAATCTTTCTCATGTCAAGTTGGCATGTCACAATTAACAGTCACAGTTAATGCCCACAGCCCCACGGAATAGAATCTTGTTCATACGTCCACGTTGTCACGTAGCGCTGACGGTCCTGCGGGGGATGCCAGTGCGAAGCTGTGCACCTGAATGTATCTTTCAGGCCAGTGGTTTCCGACATAGCATGTGCTATTTAACCAGTGGTGAGCAGCCTGCGATGTCTCAGCAACACTGGAAAGGAGTTTGTGACCAAGAAAAGTTCCATTATGATGAGTGAATGGTGCCTGGGTTCTGTGATGCCCCAGAGTCCCAGATGTCATGAGGCTGCTGATGCCCTTGCAGGAGAAATTGCTACCCACGGCAATGACTTCAAGGGCTGGAGACAGAGCTTAATGGCAGAGTGCGAGGCCTTGGATGTAATCCCCAGTACCTCAAAAATAAACCGAAAACCACACAGAAAGTTAGTGGCCTTTAGGCCTTGTGTCTTAGCCCTGAATGCCTGGCACTCCATCAGACTGTTAGAGTATGTTTCTTACATTCCTCTGCTGTGAAATTTGTTTTTGTGATAATGGATTTTCTAATAACCTTTTTCTTTACTGTAGCTATTTTCGAGCATGCACAATAGTAGAATGAATTTACAAACTACTAACTGCCCTGATTATTAACACATGGTCTGTCCTGAAATATTTTTACCCATGAGTATTTTGGTTTGCATTTCTGATGAGGACTTTATAACTACCATACCATTATTACATGTAAAAAATAACGGCACTGTTTTTCCTCTAAATTTGCGCTTGAGAGGAAAACACCTTAGGCTTTTCTAGGCTCAGATATATTATTCTTGCTTCTCCCTTTGCTGTAAGCCCTTCCCTTTGTACCCTGAGGCTGCCCCCTAACCCAGCTGTAATTCTCCTTCCCCCCAGAGCTTTTGACAGCCAGCTTTAGGGCCTTTTACCAGTTGCCCTGTTTACTGGTATCATTCTCCCAAGCATCTGAGTCACACTGGTTTTGTTCTCAGCGAGGTAGTAGGGCCCATGTCCCAGCACTGTGGCACAGGATGGTGTGAATTTCAGGTTGCCACCTGGTGTTTGTGGAGCAGGAAACTTGGCTTTGGTGGCTCTCCCGTAAGGAAATCTGAAATAAAGGCATCTTACGCAGTCGTTCCTGGCGCCTTTTACTTAGAAATGTCTGAGGAACATTCTGCGCAATTGGAAGGTAGCCACAGATGCCGTTCTACCTTCCTGTGGCTTCCAGAAAGTCTGGCGTGTTCACTGTGAGGCTAGGAGGTGCTGGAGAGCTCCAGATAGGAAGCTGTGGGCAGTGTGTGCAGACAGACCTCTCCCGGACAGGTAGATAAACTAGCCGTCTTTGCCCAGAATCTAGCTCCAAAATCTGCAGCTTGGCAGCATCTGTAGTGTTTTCAATTAAATTATTTCAGCCATGTCTCCCAGTAAGTCTGTGGGAGTAGGTATTGTCAAAACAAAGGATCTGGGGCTCAGGTGAAGCATTATTAACATATTCCCACCAGCTTGAACCACAGGTGGTACATGCATGCCTGTTCCGTCGGGTGGCTCTTTCACTAATAAAATTAATAAAAAGCCATGAGATGGGACAGTCATGCATGTACTACAGATGGTCCAAGCCGCCTGGCAGTGAGACGTGAATGACTGTCCAGTCATGAACGTGTTAAATTCTCACCCAGGAACCATGTTGGTAAATAGGCGGGATTTCAGGTAGCCGGCCTACTCTCAGCCCGGGTTCTTTCTCCTCTTTCAGCTTGTCAGAGGAGGAAAAGAGTTCAAGAGTTGACCACTTAGAAACAAAGGGAATTGAATTCCAAAATTTCCAAGCAATTCCAAAATGTCTTTTCATTCAGCAACAAAGTTTAGGAATTGCTAGTTCATTCATTTGTGAGTATTAATTTTCCCTGAGGCTTGAAATAATGCTGCCCTAGAGAACATTGATAGATTCGATTGCGCTGAGGATTGAACCTAGGGCCTTGAGTTTGAGCTATACCCCAGCCTTTTCTCTTGTTTTAATTGAAATTTTGGAATAATATTCTCTTTCCTTACCTTTAATACAAAAGGTAGCATATGCTTTGTGTTATGCTCCCTCCGCTACTTATTAATATTCTGGAAGTTTTTCCATATCGGTCCATTGATTACTCTCAGCCCTCCTTTTTTACGATTGCATAGTAACCTATTGTGTAGCTGTTGGGCATTTATTTCAGTCTTTGGTCTCATAACGTAGCAGTAACTTTGAACATGGGTCATTTTGCAGGTGGGTGAGTATATCTGAAGGGATAATTCCCTAAGCACATATGCACCGACCACTTTTTTAAACCATTTCCTTATACGGTACCAACTCACTCACTCTTCACTTCAGTCGTCTCTGAAGTACCCGGTGTTATTCTCCCCATTTTATGGATGAGGAAACTAAGGCTTAGAGAGGGTTTAGTGACTTGACCAAAGTTACACCACATGCCAGAGATTCACAGAGCCAGAATCCATGCCAACGCAAGGTGACTCTAGAGGAATTCCTTTATTTTATAACTACCTTTCTAAGTCGTGGAAAGTGACATTGGTGGATCAAATGCCCTACGTGTGTACTGGGAACAGATGTTGCTAAAGTGCCCTTGGCAGGGACTGTCCCAACTGACCCTTCCATTAGTAGGGTATGGCAGGGGACACTCGTGCTCCCATGCTGCTGTGAGAGGATTTTGTCAAACTTGGTTTTGCCAGTCTGGTAAATGGAAGATGGCGTCATGGTGTAGTCTTTGTATCTCTCTCAAGGGAGTGGATAAACATCTTTCCTGAGCATGGAGGAAATGTTGTTAGTAGTTCTTTTTTCTATAATCACCTAGCTCATATCCTTTCTCTATTGGGACCTTGGTCTTTGTCCTACCCATTTTCCCCAGCACTCTATCTATTATAGCAACATGCCCTTTATTCCAATTTTGAGTTGCAAAAGCCATTTCCTACTTGATGACTATTTTTTGACTTGTGTTTTGGTGAATCTTTTGGGTAAGGGGGAGCATAAAGAAGTGTGTTTTTCTTTCCTTTCCCCTTTCTCTTCTTCCCTCTTGATCCCTCTGGATTCCTGTGGATCCCAGGGTCTTTGCACTGAGCTACTTCCCCAGCACTTTTTATTTTGCAACAGGATCTCACTAATCTAAGTTGCCCAAGTGGGACTTCAACTTGCCATCCTCCTGCCTCAGCCTCTCAGAGTGCTGTGATTGTATGTGTGTGCCACCACACCTGAATCTACTTTATTAGTGTCATAGGTGACCTGAAGGAAATGTTGCTAAGATGTAATGGTAAAACTTTAGTTTAAAAAAAAATAGTGGATTATTGTGTTTTTTTAAAATGACATTTAAGAGATTCAGAAGAAAACATATAGTGAAGCTAAATATTCTTTTAAACCAGGCACTTGGGAGGCTGTAATCCCAGCACTTGGGAGGCTGAGGCAGGAGGATTGTTGAAAGTTTGAGGCCAGCCTGGGCTCTTTAGTGAGTTCAAGAGCAGCCTGAACTACGTAGCAATACCCTGTGTTAAGGAAAATTCTTTTAAATTATAGTACATTAAATTATTTGAAGTCGCAGCTGCACATTAAAGACACATTTCCTGGTGTCCCCCCCACCCCACTCGTCTTTCTCTATATTTTATAGTTCATGTAAGGTCTTTGGTTAGGATAAATCTCTTGTGACTAGTTGATCAGTTACTGAGTTTTTTTGCATTTTTGGATACATTATCTTACCTTTTTCTTCAGAATCTTCTCAAAAGGAGTCAAGTTTAATTGGCATTGGATCTCCCCTGGTGAGTTTCAGGCTGTTTATCTGGTGGTTTTGTTTTACTCTGCAGTATTTTCCATTTCCCCTGCTCGAAGGTGGGTTTAAAGCTGTGGACCTTAAACTTAATCTCCTTCCATATTGGTCAGCCTTGTTCATCTCACAGACATTACTGAGGATATTCTGTGTGTCTCGTTTTGTGCGAAGGTTTGAGGACAGTCTTTTCTTTTTAGAGCTTATATTCTAGCAAGGAAAGATGGGCATCAATTACACAGTTAAAATTGTGGAGAAATGTTTCAAAAGATAACCAGTGGTTCTCACAGGTTGCTCGAGGGCCCTGAGCTCACGTGTTGGTTGGGACAGCCAGGGAGAATTTTGCTAAAGTGACAGTGTTGTTGGTAACCATCATCTGTGTGTAGCTTAAACATAGAGTTAATCAAGCAGAGCAGTGGTAAAAGAATATTCTGGGGCAAGGAAACAGGTCATGCAAAAATCCTGAAAGCAACAGAAGCCTGGCAAGTTTGAGGAACTAAAAGATGAGGGTGGTCCGAGTGATGATGGGGATGTGGCCCAAGGAAGGGTGTGGAAGTGGCAGGGCAAGGTCCGACAGTCTCTCAGTCTTGAGTCTTGAACTAGACCTGAGACCTGAGTCTAGTTCAAGCAGCAATGCTGGCATCCATGCCTTTGAAAATAGGACTAGGTTCTGTTACTCCTGAGACCACCCCAACCTAGGACTTCTTCACGTGTGAATACATTTCGCCTGTGAAACTGGCATTTGCATGCATTCTTTGTTAGTTTTTCATTAAGATTTATTTTTCCAGTAGGCTTCGTGGTTTAAAATTCAGGTGTGGTAAAAAGATTCACTTCTTATTAAGCAAAATTCCAGATTTGGCTGGAACATGGAAGAAGGAATTAAGATGGAAGAGCTGTAGGTGCACTGCAAATGCATCTGGAATGGATTTCTCTCCTCTTCCTGTTTCATACTTTATTCGCTGCCCTTTCTATGTTGAAAGACAAGTAGCCCATTCTTTGCCTTCCTTTTGCAGTGAGAAGATCTTCTACCAGCTCCCCTTTTCCCACCTATTAGATTCTTGAAGACTACACATTTCGACTCTTCACCTTTCTTTAGTGGGATTTATTGGCATCTTAGTAATGTATCAAGGAGTCCTTTAACCTACACCTTGAACAAATCAAAGACAAACCTTTTATTGTGATAATCTCTGAAATGACTCACATTTTGGATCTTGGCTGGCTGCATTGGGGTTGGAAAGGAAGGCTGGAAGAGAAAGTAGATTAGCTGGATCTGCAAATGAAGTAGGCCAGAGGCTGGGTCAGAGGGGAGGTGAAGGTAAACAGGGAGGAGCAACTAGTATAAAGTCTAAAGACAGGCAAGGGTCAAATGCTGTCATGCATGGATCAGTCATGGGGGAGGTAAAAATGAAGAATCCGGTTATCTAGGAGGCAGAACAGAGCTTGGTTACTAAGGAAGTTTGTAAGTGTGACTTCTGTGTTTCCTGTTCGGACTGGTATATCTCTCTGATGAAGACAAGCAGGGTAGTCCACTGGCATTTTTTTCAGGATATATCTTGTGTTCTTTCCTTACCCTGTCCCATCATTAAATATTGTTTACTGCTCATCTGTGTCCCCAGCTCTGAGCCTTCTGTTATGAGTGACTTTACTGTGATAGGGTGAGACTCATGTTTCACGAATATATAAACAGGCTTCATGTTAAAGCTCCAAATTTGAAAAAACAAAAAAAGCCAAAAAAAAAAAAACCCTTGCAAATTTGTATTTATATTTTAGGGCATGTAGTCTTTAAAAAAAGATGCATTTGGAACTCAGACTGTATTAAAATGAAGGGTACATCTCTCTTATCCCTAACCCCAGTTTATCTCCTTAGAGGTAACCACAGTTACGGTTTGGTTTGGTTTGTTTTGTTTTGTTTTGCGTTTTCTTCGGTGTTTTTCAAGATAAATTTTATGCATATACAAGTGTGTCTCTGTTGTTCTGGTAAAAGATAACCAGAAATGGGAGCGCATTGCACATGCTGTTCTGTATCTTTTTTTTCCTTAAGAGCACATCCTGTGAGTTTGTCTGTATTAGTAGACATGGAACTGGCCCCACTGTTTTTGAAGGGCTTGCTGTAAAATATTTCATAGAATGGGAACCCTGTATTTGTTTAGCTTTTTATTGTTTCTAGTCTCTTGGTTGCTACACAGTAGTCATTCTTTTAAAAATGTTTTTATGGTGCACATTATCTGCAGAATCTAGCAGTGGGATTACCAGTTCAAAGAGGATGTGCTTTTAAAACTTGTTTACATTCATTAGCGCAGTATTACTCATTTTAGTCATTTTTTGTTGTTGTCGTCTTTCTCTCTTAACCCGAAATTATTATTATTATTATTTTTTGACATTCTTGCCTTTCCTTTGTCCTATAGGAGGAAATCTCTTGTATTCTTTAAAGGATTGCTTTTACTTAGAAAAAAAAATGGCCTCGTGGCTTACATTTTTTCCTCCTCAAGTTCAGTCTACTTAGCACTGAAAACACCTCCTTTGTCAAAATAATTAATGAGAGAGAACATAGATTTCATATAAATATGATATATTTATCACCAAGCAGCTCTCTCTGTAAGCTGCAGATTGGTAGATGCTAGGAGCTTAAAGTTGCTTTTGGGGGCCCTGTTAATGACCTGTTTTTTGTTTAGTGAATCATGCCCTTGGGTCACGGGAGAAGAAATACTAGAATATTCAAAGTATGGACTCAGCGTTGAAAGTGACAGTTTCCAACTCTGACACCTTCATCTTTATCTGGTGTATAATTTGTAGAGTTTATTAAAACAGCCTCTCCTCTGGCTACGGTCAGTTCACGTGATAGGAATCCTAGCCTTTTGTTCTCAAATATCTTTTAGGGAGTTTTAGAGCAAAGTGGATTTTCTTCTTAATATATAATCCACTGAATTTATTCCAATTTGTGTAAATTGAACCAATCAAAGAATATAAGCTGTTCCTATTACTGTCCAGTTAGATAGGATTTATTATTTGACAACCTTACAATGAAACTTTCTAATGCACTAGGTTTTCTTTCCCTGTCATTTGCCCATACTTTCATAGGTTCAGAATAAAAGTAAAGAAAAAGGAAAGTCTGGATTTCTGTCTGTAGGTTCAGAATGAAAGTACAGACAAAGGAAAGTCTGGATTCCTAAGTCTGGAGCCTTGCAGGAGATGTTGGCTCCTATGAAAGGTGCTGGCACTACTTCTAGGATCACTCGTGATAGTTACCTCATCTGGTACAACTGCGTACATCCTGCTTGGTGACTCTTTCATCCTTGGCAAGGTATTAGTGGCGCCGTTTCACATGGAAATCATAAAAAAGAGAGTTTATTTTTCTTTTTTATTCTGTCTTCTGGCTTCCAGTATGACATTTCATTCATTGTTGTATTTCACTTTTTGCATAGCTGATATGTTGTCTGCTTGTTACAAAGCATGGTTTTTATGTTTTTTGTTTTTTTTGCGGCACCAGGGATTGAACTCACAACCTCACGTTTGCCAGGCAGACGCTTAGGTTGCTGAGCTAGGTCCCAGGCCCTTGTGTTTTTGAGACAGGGTCTCACTATGCCATTCACGCTGGCCTTGAGCTCACTTTGTAGCCCAGGCT
>RJWT010017101.1:0-19502 GCA_004365215.1 Cuniculus paca | reverse complement strand
TGGTGAGAAAAGCCTGCTAAGGTGTCTGAGAGACTAAATATAAATTGGAACCACACCTGCTGAAAGGCGCTGGGCTGCCAGAAGCAATTACAAAAACCCGTTATCTTTAGTACTCACTATTTGTGTGAAAGAATGTGACAAAGCAAGGCCAGGGTTAAAGGGGACCCACCCTGCCCAAAAAAAGAAAAAGGAAAGAAAAAAGAAATCTGTGGGGTGTGTGTGTCTACACAGTCGTGCAAATAGGAAGTCAGGGATAGCAGCTCCGGTTGGGAAAATGTTGCTTTTCTTTCTTTGCTTCAGAACAGCAAATAATTCCAGCAGCCTCAAAACAGCTTCTTAGGGGGTATTAAAGAGCTAAGCATGAGCAAACGGCCGTAAACAACGTAAGTGCTGAGAGATGATGTGTTTGTATGCTTTATCTCTTTCTCCAGCGAGAGGGCAAGTTCCTGAGGCAAAAAGACCTGTCCGGTGATGGTCTCGTTTGTGTCCACCCTTCCTCTTGCCGGCTCACTCCTCCCACAGGGACATCAGCACTGACCAAGGCAGATGCTCCCACACCAGGTGGCCCTGAGCAGAGGACGGAGAAGAGGCAGCAAGAAACAGCCACTGCCCAAAATGTACACTAGATATCACGAAATGGGAAGAAATTGTTCAAAAGGAAAGAGGAACTCGGGTGAGGGAAAGAGAAAAGGAAGGAAGGGAAACAAAGAAAAAAAAATACAAAATAGGTACACAACCAGTTTCTCTTATTTCATTAAAAAGAAAGGTTTGTGCTATTTATCATTTGGAGAATTTTTTATGCCCATATCTTGTACTCTGAGTAACAACTTTGAGGATAACAATACACAACATTAACTGTAGCTATTCTCCTATTATGAAATTTTGTTTTATTTTTTCCATAAAATAAAAATATATTAATAAATTTTTAAAAAACAAAAAGAAACAGCCACTGAGTTCTAAAATATGAAATTGTAATTAAAATATTACCCAAATTGGTAGAACACGGTCAGATGTGCACCATAAATGTCTTTTTTCTTTTGTAAAAAAATTATAGCAGAATACACAGATGACCTAACACATTCTGCCATTCTATATATATAAACCTTCAAAGGTAATCCGGGAAGTGTGTTTGCACCTAGAACCAATCCTCTCATTATTCACCAAGCACAGTCCACGTACTACAGGTTAGTTATTCAGCTGCATAACACCTAGTACGGGGACTTTAAAAAGTTCTGGGAGTTTTGGTTCGCATTATTTTGTTTTCTTTGCACTTTCGTTGTTGTTGTGAATTATGATAAAATGTGACTCTTCCCTTCCAATAGGCCACATCAGAGGGAGAGAGACAGCTAGCCTTTTCTCTTCCATGTCCACAGAGCAAGTTGCTTGTCCTGTCTGCGTGTGACCCTAGCATGGGCACCATATGGCATGGCCATACAAGGCAAGGCCTCTACTTTCGAGGACAGATTTATGGCCTCTTCTTGAGTGGTTCCTTTAGTTTGAAACACCTGGTATGCCTTGTAAGTTTTGTTTTTTGTCTATCAAATGAGGAAGGCAAGGCCTTGAAGGGCATAGCTTAAATGAATAAAAGTAAACGACAATGCTTCGTCGTAACACCTTGGTCCATGATCCTTGGTAGACATCCTGAAAGAACAAAGTGACATAAATAAAGCACACAGGGACATTATAAAGAGTAAGGGATCATTTATGCAGATGATGCTTCACCTACGATGAAGAAATAACTTTTCCTGGATTCTTTACATTCTTAAATACTGTAAGAGAAGAGAGGACAAGAAAGAAGGAAGGGAGGAACAGACAGGAGAGAGAAAAAGAAACAAAGATAAAAGAAGAAAGAAAAAAGAAAAGCAGAAAAAAAAATCTATTCGTTTTGAGAACTGGTAAATTCTTTGAAAAACATTCTATTGATTCCCAACAGAACGAAGTCACTGGGTCGTCCCCTTGCATGTTTAGAAGATTAAATGGTTTCCTTTCTGGGGTTCCCTGGTCCTTTAGTGTTCACACCAGCAGAGACCCCAGTCACCCAGCTTATTATAACTCTGCCCCTGGATTTCCAGAGAAGCTGCCTCCCACCCTGTGGCCTCTGTACCCACGGCATGAAGTTGGTATCAGGTTGTTATGTGGAAATCTGGCTGAGCTGAGAGGCTGTATGGAACATTACTCCAGTTTGAAACACCCACTTCACAACTAAAATTAGGCTGAGAAAATAGGTTCTTGGTACAGTGGATTGAGAACTTCTGCAATCAGATACAAAGCAAGCTGAGGCAGGCAGGGAGCTTCTGAGCCTACTGCTGCAGGCAGAAGGAGCTGGGGGCTTGAGGCTTTGAAGAGCCTTTGAAGAATGTAGCTGGGTCTAAGGAACCATCTGGAAGTGAGCTAGCAGGCTCCTGAGAGAAGCTTCTGCTAGCGCAGGGCTGCTGCAGGCCAGGTTCTGGCTCAGGCTGCACTCAGGCCAGCCATCAGCCTGACACTTGGCCCGATGGTCCAGTTTAGACAGCCCGGTATCCTGCCACTAAGCACCTGTGCTTCACTGACCCTTCTGAAGACAACAGGACAGGAGCAGAGAAACAAAGAAGCAGAAGGCCTGGCATATAGGACAGAGGTCACTGAGAAGAACTCTGCAGATCCCCAGAAGATTCTTCTTTATCCTCAATGTCCGAGCCATGAAAAAGCACAACTGAACTTGGCAAGAACTCCAGAGGAGAAACTCCAGAAGAAGGAAGTACTTTTCTTGCTGAAGTAGAGTCCCTTTGTCCAGTTCTTGACTTCTCACCCCCAGAGTATTAAGGTTTGCAAACTGGCACCTGAAGCATAAGCAGATACCAAAGTATTGATAAATAGTTAAAGGCCACACATTCATCTCTGGCGACCACTCATCATCACAGCACCACAGAATCCTGACAGCCAGGGAGCATATTTGATTTCTCTGGAGACATTTTCCTGAGTGAGTAGCAGTCCTAATGGCAGAGAGGAAGACATGTGTTTGGCAGCTGCCAAGTTGTTCCCAAAGTAATTTAAATAATCTGAAGTTTTCTCACCAGATTCCCTATTTCTGTCCCGTCTTTCAGCTCCCATTTCCATCCCTTGAGGGTTAATTCCTGGAAGCTTCAAATTGATCACTTGAGTCATTTAGGAGTCTCATAAGTTCATTCAACCCCTCTTCATTTTATAGACATTTTAGTCCAGAACCCATGAGAATGTGGAGCAAGAGAAGCCTACGAGTTCTTATCAGGAAAGAGAAGCACAGCCCTTACCTGTTGGTCATTTGACTTAGCAGATGCAAGGACCCTGGACGAATACTCAAGATAAGTGAATACCCAAGAACTCTTTGACATTATGTGACTTTCTCCACTCCTTGTTACATAGAAGGTTTTTATATTAGTTGAACTCTGTTCAGTATTTGCTACTCCTTCAATCAAGCATTACCAACAAGCTGTGATGTTCGGATTACATTTCTTTTGGGGGATTTAAAAGATATAACTGATGTAGATACACATGGAGACAGACATAGAAATATTTGATTAAAAGACATCTTGGCAGTTAATTGATTGCCCACTGAAAGTAATGCTCTGTTTTTGGAAAACATAACTTAGACTCAACAAATATTGATTGATTCTCCACCAGGAGAAAAGTCAAGTGCAACTGCATACTGAGCATAGATGAGTTTTCCTCGTCTAAGTGGCTGACTTACGAAGTAAATAAGAGTATTGTGTGGTTTGTTAAACTAATAAGCAACCAGAACACTACTTTTCCTCCTTCCAAACAATCACCTGACCTTCTCTTACCAGCTGTGTGCCTGGCCTAGAAGAAGACCCCTTGCCCATTCTACAGGTTGTTCTACTTGGTCTAAGGAGAATCCTCTCTGTGTTCCAAAGACTTTTTCAGGATTCAATTTAGGCCCAAAATGCAAGAGGAGAGACTTGGGACTTCTTAGTGAGTTTGTTTTTTCTTTTCTGGGCAAATCCCACAGACAACTTCCCCCTCCGTTTAGATCTTGTTGTGTGCAGATGTTAAGGTACAGAACCTCCACACCTCAGTCACTGCCAGCCTGAGACAAGCCCTGCTCATGGAAGACAGCAAAGGCCAAGAATATCGAGAGGAACGGAGCTGCGGTCACCAGGTGCCATGTGCAAGTTACTATGGCAGTTTTCTTATGTGGAAAAATTGTAATTTTATGGGACAAGATGGTGGTTAATTGAAGTATAAGACTGTGTGAAGTGTGTAAGATGTGTTATAATAGGACTTACTGTAAAGAAACATCTCAGGTATTTCTGTACCGGTCACCTGCAATGGTAAACAATTGGCCATTCCCCATGCTGAGCTGGCAGCAGATGTTATTAAAAGAACACAACGCACCCAGACCAAGTCTTGGAGTCCTCGACACAGCTCCCGGCAAGCCACGTCAGTCTACATAGACATTCAGCTGCCCATTCAGTTTGTTCAGCGAGTGTATTCGTTGAATACTTACTATGTGCTGGGCATTGTAATGTGTACTGCATTATAGCAGCAACTGATGAAAAACCTGATTTCTGCTCTCCCAAGCTATATTAAATGTCTTCATCTGTTTTCCAATACAAAGGCTAGTTCCATCCCGAACTTAGACTGTCCATGTGCTATTGGGTCCTTCTCTCAGATGACATAAGATGAGCGGAAAACAGTCACCACTATTCTTCCTGCTAATTTAAGATTGCTAGCACTTCAACTTCAGGTCAACAGATTGGTGAAAGAAGGATTTTTTAGGTTATATGCCCCCAAAGGGATGGATTAATCAAGATCTCCTTAGCTATAAATTAATAAGCTAATTAAAATGATTAAAAGAAAGTATATTGCCTTGCTGTCTCAGAAAATCAGTTGTCCCCAAACATTTCATAATCATTACAACTCCTGATTCTCACCTGAGCATTTGACCATCTACCATACAAGCTACTTTTTCCAGCCTCCTCGCACTGAGTTTTAGCCAGCAAGATGTAAGCAGAAATATACTTAACAGCTTCCAGGTATCTTCCTCAAGAGCTAGGTGGCATATACACTTCACCTTCTTTTTGTGTGTCTTTCTCTGTCTAGCTGCCTGGGAAACATGCCATTAAGGATGAAGCCAGATGGTGGAGATAATGGAGTGATGATCTCAAGAATCCTAGCTCCTTGAAAATTTCATCAAGCAGCGCTACCACACCATCCCAGACCTGCGTTCATAGAGACTTTTACATGAAAAGGAGTTGTGCATCATCCTGCTTAAGTCATTGCTATTTTAGGTCTTCATGAATCACAGGGAAGCCTGACCCTCATGATATACTTAGCTAGTGGGGACTCTTATGGTAGGTTGGGATTCAAGAATGACGCGACCTGGTGACCGCAGCTCCATTCCTCTCGATATTCTTGGCCTTTGCTGTCTTCCATGAGCAGGGCTTGTCTCAGGCTGGCAGTGACTGAGGTGTGGAGGTTCTGTACCTTAACATCTGCACACAACAAGATCTAAACGGAGGGGATGTTGTCTGTGGGATTTGCCCAGAAAAGAAAAAACAAACTCACTAAGAAGTCCCAAGTCTCTCCTCTTGCATTTTGGGCCTAAATTGAATCCTGAAAAACTCTTTGGAACAGAGAGGGGATTCTCCTTAGACCAAGTAGAACAACCTGTAGAATGGGCAAGGGGTCTTCTTCCAGGCCAGGCACACAGCTGGTAAGAGAAGGTCAGGTGATTGTTTGGAAGGAGGAAAAGTAATGTTCTGGTTGCTTGTTGGTTTAACGAACCATACAAAAGTTGGTGGCCCCAAAACAATACTCTTATTTACTTCGTAAGTCAGCAACTTAGACAAGGAAAACTCATCTATACTCAGTATGCAGTTGGCTGGGAAAGGGCAGCTGTGTGAAGATCAGTGGGTGATCCCTCAGACACCCCTCTCTGTCTCCACCTGGGCTCTCCAGTGTGGAGGCTTCAGAGTGACTGGACATCTTAAGCAGCAGCTGGGGATCTGGAGGTGCATGACTCAAGGCAGAGAGAGTGGGGTGCTGTGCTGACTCACCTAATTCAGCCCCACTTCCATCTCATATTTGTAGAAGCAGTCACAGGGCCCATCCAATTTCAAGGAAAGGGAACATAAATTCCACATCTTGATGGTTCGGTGGAAAGGTTCTGAAAGAGTATATGAGACTGGAATTGTTTGGGGGGTTTTGTTTTTGGGGGGCTGTTTTTGTTTTTGTTTTGTAAATTAAATCTGCCACAAGAATGGGAGTTTGAGAGGCTATCAATAATGTCAACCACCAGGAGTAAAGTCAAACATGCAGGCACCCGCGTGTTATTCTGAGGTGGGTATTTTAAGAGATGGGAGGCAGCCACCAAGAAAAGGTTACGTATTTGACGTAACGCTTATGTTAATTAGCTTGACGCAGTTGTTTCATGTTGCATACATACGACAAAACGTCATATTTCGCATCGTAAAGATAATTTTTACTTTCAATTAAAAATAATGAGAACACAATTTAAAACGAAATAAAGTGCAAAGTGCTAGAGCAGTTTGAGAATGTAAAGGACTGTGTTTCTGATGGCAGGGGTGAACAAAGACGACATCTTTTCAAAGAATGGGTCTCAAAGAATACAGATATCTATACCGGGAACCATGGGGAAGGGGATTACAGGGAGAGACCAAGTAAGTGAATCCTAAGTGTTTTGGTTACTTTTTTTCTCGTTGCTGAGACAAACACCCGACACCCAAAATTAGGGAAGAAAAGGTTTAATCAGCTTACAGTTTCTGTGGATTTCAGTCCATAATCAGCTGGCTCCAAAGCAGAGTGGCATGGCAGTGGGGCAACACTTCAAGGCAGCAGCCAGAGCAAAAGGGGGCAGCCGTTCATGGCGGCTGCAAGCGGCCAGAGCGAACGGCGCCAAAGAGGAAAACATGCCCCCATTCCAACCTTACACTGTATGTTGGCTCCACCCCTGGGCGGGTGCAGAACTCACACCGCCAATCCCAGCACTAGACAAGGAGTCAATCACAAACGCTAGATTCAGCCACTTCCGTGACTACATGAGGCTTGGGGGGGCCATCTATATACAAACCGTAACACTAAGAAATAAAGAAATGCATGAGAAAGGGAATCCAAGATTAAGGAAGCAAGTAAATAAACCCAGGAGGGCAGGAACTGTGCCGAATCAGCTCACGCAATCACTAATGTCTCCCAGGTATTAAATATTTATAACAATGGTTTCCTAGAACTCCCCTGGGAAACTTTTGGCAAAATAATATAAATAAGTAAATTTAATAACAGGTAAAGAGGTCAGCAGACAGACAGAGGAACAGAGAGGTGAGAGGGAGAGAAATGAAGCGCAGAACACAGGCGCAGCCCTCCAGGAGGAGCTGACTCATGGACTCCATCAGCTGGGCCGACTTCCTATCTTAGCCCGCTTTGTTCTGCTTAAACAGAACACCTGAAACTGGGTAATTTATAAAGACCAGATATTTAATTATTGAAGCTTTAGAGGCTGGAAGTCCACAATCAAGGCACCAGATTTTGGGGGGGAGGGGTCTTGGCATATCTCCACACAGTGAGAGGGACAAGGGGCCAGAATGACCCCCAACCACAAGCTTTTTATAGCTGCTGAGAAACTGCAAATGCGTTAGGCAGGGTCCGGCTCCAGGAGCGTGGACAGCGCATGGCTTCTCCTTCTCTCTTCCAGGGCGCCCTGCCCTTGTGACTCAGATCCCTGCGCCTGCACCAGGAGGCTCAATTTTCCCAGATGGGTCTCGGTCAGCTGCAGGCTGTTGGTTTTCCAGTCAGGTGAAGAGCAGCATATATCTCTCCTTTCTGTCGCCTGAAATACAAGAGGGAGGGGTCACTTTGACTCAGGGCATGG
This sequence comes from Cuniculus paca, assembly GCA_004365215.1. Lineage (NCBI taxonomy): Eukaryota > Metazoa > Chordata > Mammalia > Rodentia > Cuniculidae > Cuniculus > Cuniculus paca. The sequence continues at coordinate 11,638 of RJWT010017101.1, read as the reverse complement.
ATTACTGGCTAATCCAGAGGGGAGGCTCAGGAGAAAACGGAACTTGCTGCAGTCCCCAGCTTGAGGAAAGCATTTGAAGTCAGACTCTTTGGGTTCAAGTTCCAGCTCGGTCATTTACTAGAACCAGTCATCAAAACTCTAGTCTCTTCATCTGTAAGGTGTGGTTTTATTATTATTAATATTTCCCAGTAGGAAAGGGAGTGGGGAGGAAAAGAGGAAAAAAACAGAGCTAATTCTGAAAACAAACTTAGCCCCTTTCCCAGTTGGCTCCCAAGGAGTACGCTGAGCAAGCAACCACATGTCTCCACTCAGTCAAGTTGAAGCTGGAGATGAGACAGGACTAAACCGAGGCCTTCTGTTTCCCAACAATGGTCAGACTGAAGCTTCTAATCTGAAAAAAGCACACCACCTAGCAGGTTCTTAAGTGGACCTCGCTCTTGTATACAAGACGTTCTGTGAAACCAGCATGAACTTGTCCTCACTCACTGAGGTACTCGGTTGCTAAGAAACCAAGGAGGAAGGATTTTCATTTTAGCAAAGCATCCTGGCTCTGGAAAGAGGAATGCACAACTACTCCACCAGGATAATAAAGCACAAAAAGCCCATATGTGCGTTTTTTCCCTCATATGTTTTAAGTTCTCTCTAGTATCATGGAGCTGAAAGGGTATTCTGCTAGGAATAGTTTGTGAGGAAGCAGATTTTCCATAGGGGTTTGCACCAAGGGATATAGCAGCATAAATAGCAAGGTAACACTTAATTTTCTATGTGCAGCCATTATTAATTCACACAAAACCCCTCACAAATGCCCGTAGTCAACTCAAGAAATCTGTTGAAGTCACACGCGAGAAACTGCCTAGAAGTCAAACTTTGTTGTTAAAATGAATTAAGTGTTTTATGTGTCACTTTTTGAAGAATAAACTGCATGACACATTTTCCAGACCAGAAACTGCAGAAATACTTAAGGTTTTGCTCTTCCCCAGTCCAGACCAATGCATGTCTTGATTCTACAGCAATAGGCTTTCCACTGAGCAACCACAGAATAGACTATGTAAGGTAAATATAGATTACTGTAAAATGGGTGAAATAATTCTGTTTCAGTAGTTTTTCTGATTCCAAGGATGAGTGGTAAGGAAATACCTGACATCAACACCTTACTTGGCAAATTCTGCTCTCGGTAATGACTTGGCATGCCACCATGGCTCTTAGAACTGTCAGTATTGCTGTTTTCTCTTCTTATTCCTCAAAGTGTTGCTTACAACAAACCACACAAAGCAAAATAAGCTTTTCAATGAGAGGGTATTTTGTGTTTTCTCTCTTAAGATCTCTTAGTCCATAGTTACTATGAGTTTAATAAATAAATCTCCAGCTCCCCAATACCATGAAGTCTAATGCATCCCATGCATGCACACTTTACTGGATGTTGCACTAGGAATAAAAAAAAATGGCAAGCATGGTAATTTAAATATTCAGAATTAAGATCGAGGTAGAAAACAGTTGAGTTTTTTAAAAGCAAGATAAATGTGGCTAATGAACCCGCAGACTTACATTTGATCAAAGCTTTGAGCCAAGTGTTAATATATGAAGAAATTTTGAGTCAGTGTAGCTACTGACTACAAAGATGTTTGCCAACAAGAGGGAAGGTGGATCTCTCCATCCAAGAGTTCATGAAAGTTATGACCTCCCTTTCAAAAAGCAGTTCCTTAGTCAGTAAGCCATAAGGAAGGAGAGCACAGTTGGAGAAGGGAGCTAGAGAAATACCCCTAACCCTTACTTTTGATTTACCTATTTTTATAGAACATGTTGCTAAAAGCATTTATTACTTTTTATAAGAACTATCATAATGCATCTACTCTGTAAGTGCTTAGTAAGATTCAAGTGTGTACCAACACAACTCCTATCTTCAAGGATTTTTGAGACACATAAACAGTTGAGTGCTATGGTAGAAGTAAGCACAGCCTGCTACACACACTCAGAGGAGAGAATGCTGAATCCATCTTGGGGCCTAGGAAAATACCTTGGAGAAAATATCATCTAAGCAGACAAATGAAGAATACTGTATCAGTTAGGGGTGCTTTCAGCTGCAAGTAATAAAATCTAACCTACACCAGCTTTAACAATAGTAAGAGGTCTGTGAGAATGGAGCCACCACAAGGTTGGCACTGTGTCAGGGCTAATGTCTTGTGAGTTCCTTGGACTTTCTTCCATGTTTGCTTCCACAGGGTCGGCAAAGGTTGCTGAATCTCTAGACATCACATCAAGGAAGAAAAAGTTGAACTGAGTCAACTACTACATCTGTTTCATTTTCATCAAGTTACAAAAAAAAAAAAAAAACCTTTTGGATAAGCAACCCCCAGTGAATTTACTATTATGATCCACAGACCATAATATCACATGACTGCCCTTAGCCACTAGAAAAACTGAGTGTATGAGCATCATATAATTCAGCCTCTGGAGTGGGAGGTGGCAAAGGAAGACAGTGATTTTTAGCAGTCATTGATGTCTGCCACAGGCAAGTAGGCTCTGCTCAGGAAAGGCATCGTGGTGAACAACAACATGGACAGAAGAATGTATGTGCGATCTTAACCCTCACAACAATCCTAGGAGGTAGCAACGGCTGTCACACTCGTTTTCCACATTGATAATGTGTCCAAAATATGTGACTGAGCCAGAATTTGAACATAGGTCTGTCCAACTGCAGGGTATACACTTTCTAATATTTTTATAATCAGAAAAATTGATGGACGTTTTAATGACTATGTTGTTTGACATTGTTTGGGTTATTTGTGAATGGGTAAGTCAAAATGAATACAAATATTTTCACCTACATCAAATAGTACACTAAGAACCCAGATGCCACAAATGAATCTGAATAAAAATACTTCTGCTGAGATTTGTGATGCCTGATAGATATGGTGGGTCAAAACTAAAATCCCCAAAGACAACTATGAGATATTTAATAGACTTGAAGATTTTGTGGTGTAAAACTAAAGGACAGGAGGCCCAAGAGATTGTCTGGTGGAAAATAGGTCACTGCAAATAGCCTCACTGGGGTTAGGGATGGAGACATGGAAAATAGCTTTTAATGAGGAGAGTCAGAAGCACAGGCTCTGGATTTAAGTCCTAGCTTGCTTCTATTACTAACTGGGTGCCTGTAGGCAAGTTAGTCATCTTCTCCACCCATAAGTTTTTCCATTTTCAGTAGAATAGGGATAGTCAGGTACCAAAACACCACAAACTAGGTAGCTTACAAAACAATAAAAGTTTATTTCTCACAGTCCTGGAGCCTGGGAAGCTCCGGATCAAGGTGCCTACGTATGTGGTGTCTGGAAAAGGTTGGTCCTGCTTCACAGACAGTAGCTTCTCTCTCATCCTCCTTCGATGAAAGGAACAAGCAAGCGGCCTGGGCCTCTTTCATGAGCACACGGACCACACTCCTGAGGACTTTCTCCTCCTGACTCAGTCTTCTTGCAAAAGCTCCCACATCCTAATGCCATCACTTTGGGGGTCAGAATTGTAACACATGGATTTTGGAAAGGTAGGCACAAACATCTGGGCCATAGAAGACCTCATAAAATGTTTTAAGGTTTAACAGGGGTAGTCTTTGTAATACATTTAGCATTGTGCATGACAACTAATGTTAGGTATTATAATGATTCTTCTTAACCTCAGTGTTCTAGCTGTGAATCGTGACACATGATCTGTCAGCTTTCACTTACATTATTTGACCTTTTGGTGGGGGGGTTAATGAACAGTGGTGTAATGATCACAAAAACATCCTGACTTGTAGCATTTGCAGACCTCCGTAGTGCAAATATTTCCTGCAGTGACTGATTTCAAGCTATCAAACGTTTGCCTGGTGCTGAACATTTCCAAATATTTAATAAGTTGGCTTTCACAAGATGGTGCTACCTAGCTCCTCCAGGCGGCTCTGCAACTACATCTTACTTCCTCTGCCACGGTTTAGCCCTTCTAAATACTCATGACCAATACCAGTTATGTAATTTGCTGGCCCAGATTAAAATAAAATGAAAGCCCCTTACTCAAAAATCATTAGGATGGCAGCAGCAGTACATTAAACCAAAGGTAGGATCCCTCCAAATGTGGGACCTCAAAGCATCTGCTGGGATGGCACATCCACAACACTCACCTTGTCTAAGACTGGGCAACTCCCCCGTCAGCCTCTTCAGGCCTAAGGCCTGGGAGCCATGGATGGTTCTAAGACAGTCAACTTCCATATCTCAATTTCCACCCTTCTAAAACTAATTTGCCATAGCACGCTCTGTGGCAGAAGTCATCTTTTCTCAGCTTCCCTTTCACAGCCATTTTTCTCCTTGTTTCAAAACAAAGACTGACCTTTTGTTCTTCCGGAATGTTACTAGGGTATATAAACCAAAGATGCTAAAATAGACAATTAGACCCTGTTTTAATCAAGGTGCCAGAAACAGGCTTTTGTTTCTATTAAATTTTTAAGTTTATCAAACAATGTGTATTATTTTTATTTAATTGCAATAATAATTATGATAATTCGATATAAAAGTTCTTTTTTAACACTTGTAAGTTTTTGTTCATAGAAACAACATGTACCTGCACGGCAGGGAAGTAGTAAGATGATCAATAGAAAATTTTCAAACCCAACAGTATTCAACATTAAGATAAAATTCAAAGAGAAAGAAAAGAGAAACAAGCTTGAGGAGGGAAAGGACAGATGTCCATTTTTTGACTGGTATATAAGAACCTGTACATTGCATTTTTAAGTGGGTCATAATTCCATTGGATTCTGTTGTATTTGATTCATTAAAATAACTATGGTATCCATTTCATTTAAGTGTCAGTTTATGCAAAATACTAGCAACTACCCCATGAAACTATTTAAGTTGATGATGCCAAGTTCTTTTCACAGGTATACAAGCAAAATGTTGAATAATAGGGATTGAAATGAGAAACCCATGACCGAAGAGGTGTAATGGGAATTTGCTGCAATCTAGGAAAGCTGGTAAACAGAATATTCATCAACAGTACAGTAACAACACAAATCAAAGCGACCTTTATACAATAAAGCATGAAGGTGACATTTAGCAAAATTTCAAGAGATGAAGAAGGTCAGAAGGGCACCAAGACCTTCCAATGAATCAGTCTCAATAGCTGAAAAATTTCCAGGTACCCATCAGCTTGCACACTTCATCCCATATTTCTCCATGAAGTAATGCCCTCACTCAATGATTCCAAGACTTTAGCTTTTAGCCTATGACCTTAGTGAATTTTATCCCTATGTGCTGCCACCAGGATGATTATATAACTGATAATGTCTCAAAACTCCAGTCATTTTTATGAATCTTGAATTTACACTACAAAATTGTGTCCCTAAAATAATTATTTGATGTGGTCATTATATTTTCTTTGATAGAAAAATAATAAAAAGTTACAATAAAAAAGCCCCCATCATACCAATTTAATTCATTCTATATATTTGCTGCTAGACTACCAAAAAAAAAAAAAAACCATTCAGATTCAATTCACTGGTGAGCTAAACCTTCAAGCTTCCGAAACTGGTAGACATAACTGTTTTACTACCTAGACAGGAGTTGGGGCTAACTCTGTAATTCAGAAGATTTAAATTTGTCTCCCAGGCTCAGAGAATGTGTGTGGTTACAGGAAATATCAAACAGTGACCAAGATAGTCATTTTTCTTTGTCGATAATAAGATAAAATTATATCATGCACAAGATTCTCATAGTGCATTTCATTTGCCACCATGTCTGGGGAAATGATCTGTTATAAAACTGTGGGCTTCTTGTAACCAAAGCCAGCTGAACTTCAGTGATACCAGAATAAAGAATAGGAAAAGCTCCCGAACATTCCTTTAGCAACATGTGGGTAAGACTCACTCAATTAGAAAAGAAAACAATCTGCACATAGCCAAAAGAATGTGGTAGTAACTTTAATCTTTTACTCTCAAAAAGAAGAAAAAGGAGAAGGGGGAGGAGGAAGAAGGTAAGGAAGACAGAAAAGAAATGAGACCATACTCCATTTTATGACTGTAGAAAACTAGCAATTATTGGGTCTGGATACTCGTTTCTTTATGTCTTCCTTCCCATTTGCTACTACATACCCTAAATATCTTGTCAAAATATTTCAGACAGTTTATAATATAGATAAATGTGTGAAAAGATAAAATAGATGAATAAATGATAGACCAATAAAACACAGATAAGTAAATAAATATATCTTGAAAATGAAAAACGAAGAGTAGTAAAAATAAAGGGAAGTCAGAATCTAATTCAATGCACTTGACACCTCTCATCAGACTTGCAAACAGCAGGATATCAATGTGTCTTCGGCAGTCTGGCAGCCACCACAAAGAAAGGAAACCCGATCAGGGCTTCCATGCCTTGGAGGACCTTGCAGTGAGAAAACCCTACATTTAGATCCCAGCTCTCATCCACTGTGTGGCCTTGAGTGCAAGTCACTGACCCTTCTAAGCCTTGGTCTCCTGTCCTATACAATGGGAATGATGACACCTAACTCACAGGGCTGGGAACTGCTCAGGTCAGGTCTCCAGCAGCACACCTGACATTCTGCAGAGTTTAATGTGAGGACACAGTTATACAGCCGACACCACACATAGAAATAAAGCCAGTTGCTTGAAAGGAGCTAACAAAAACCTAACCCACTAACAACAGTGGAACTGCGATGAATCTCACCCAAAAAGAAGATTAGGATTTCTACACATTTTCTTCAGTAACACTTGCTTTTTGAATCAATTGTTGTAAAAACTAAAGTAATTTACATCTGGCCAGAAGTTTGGCAGTGATGTAAGCCTTCCGTCCACAGTGATTAGATTTGCTTGCACATGTGCGTGCCTGCGTGTGTTGTGCTGTTGTTTAATTTAGTAGTCCCTTGACTAAAAGTAATTTGTTTCTTCACAGATTTGCCCAGGTGGCTCCAATGTGGACCTTCCTTTTTGTATTTGCTTCAGAAATAAACCAAACTTCCTGGCTCTGCAGTCGTCTTCTGGGCTTCCCACACATTGCTGGAGACCACGTTTTCTCTGTTGGAGAAGGCAGGTGAGTCCATTGGCCCACATTAACAGAATTTTAATGGATCCAACAGTGACAAGCACTGGGCTCAGTAACTAGGTGGCAAAATTCCCAAATGGATCTCCCTGGAGGATTCTGGACTTCGTGCACTCCCCGCCCCTTAGGCTCAGCCACATCTTTCACTTCCAGCTCTACCGGGATTCCCGTCAGCGGCCTCATGTGTCTCATTCTGCCTCTAAAACCCTAGTTGCTGAGCCGTGATGATTTTTCCACACCTCACCCTGGGCCGTGTCAGTGCACAAAGCCAAAGTATTTGAAATCTTTTGAACTTGTTTAAAGTCATGGAACTGGCTGTTAACTCTTCTCGCTGATATCCACAACTCAGCTTCCATAGCCCCTTGTCCTCCAAGACTCAACATGAGAAGATCCCACTGATAAGGGCACATCAAACTGCCCCTGGTGCTCTGGAAGCAATAAGGTCGTGTTTAATTCCCACCTGCGCCTGGTGTTACCTGCAGCAGAGCAATAGCAGGCACGGCCTCCCACATTAGCATCCCTCAGAGCCCATAAAAAACGTTGACGAGAGGCCGAATCACACTTTCCCACAAAAGCTGAAATTGCCATTGTTCTCCGAAAGTTGTATTATTTTTATCCAAAATTGATTTAAAGTGCTCTGAAAGAGAAACTTACAGAAGTAAAATAAAAGATTTTAAAAAAACTAAATGTTCTTTTCTTGATAATTTAATACTTCTTGGGAAAGAGATAGATTTATAGGGGGAGGGGTCTCTGGAACTCAGTAGAAGCAGCATGAAAGGAATGTGGTTTTATTATTGAAGAGGTTAGAAAGCAATGGGTGAAACTCCTTTAGTCCACCCTGTGCCAAAAAAGCACACCACACCAGTCAGTAACAAAATCTGAATCTCCGCCAAGCCCTGCTCGGGATTAGAGAGGAGAAACAGCATCAGTCTGGAGACCTCAATTTTGGGAATCAGGTAGATTTGGGGGTAAATTTTTGGTTCTTAGTGTGTGTTGCTGAGGTGGCTAGCCAGATAAAATCTGCATGACTTGTGGTAAATGACTTTAGAATTTAAGCCTCTGTCTTCATCTATAAAATAGGACTATTTCTCTCCCTTCTATTTGGGTTGTTATAAGTTGAAATGATTTACTAATGTATGTAGAACAGAATAGGCAAACAAATATTTACAGGATAATCATCTGTTATGGTATAGACTGTTGATTTATAATTAGTCACCGCTGTCAAAGAGCACATAGTCTACTGAAGAAGAAAAGGGCAAATGTCTGCCTATAATCGAATGCAATACCTTCCTTCCTGAGGCTGGACACTCTGCTGAAGGACTAAGTCACAGACATTGGCAGCCCAGACCCAGGGCCTCCCTTCTTCCACGGTGTATCCAGTAGGAGAGTCCAAAGAGGTAAAGGCTCGAGGACCAGTCTGGCTCCTCTTCAAGGTGAGGAGATCCCAAGTTCAGACAGCCTTGCCGTGTGACCCTGTTGAGCCCATTGAAAACAGTCACAACCATGCCCTTTTCAAAAGCTAGGAGACAGTCGTGAAATAGATGCTCCCTCAAAAGACTTCGGCCTTTTCATTTATTTTCTCTAGTCCATCCCACATCAGCGAGACATTCATCTGCACAGTGAGTTTTCCAGCAGAATCTTCCCACAAGTATGGAAATGTCAAAATCAATTTTCTTGAAATGAAACAAAAAATGACCCTTTTTTCCTCAAATTGTCTTTATAGCAGAATTTATGAGAGTCGGAACTTGTCCTGAGGGATGAGATGGAGAGCTCATGTGAAGAAGGGTCATTTTACTCTGGACTGCAGAGAACTCGGCAGAAGTCAGCACAAGCAACCTTCCCATTCCCCAGAGGAAGGACGGATGTCTAAATGTTTCCGCATTTCTAACAGCCGCAGTTCTTTTGAGACATGCAGGTGGCATCTCACTGTGAGCGGGGTGGCAAGGTGTTTTACACAAGCTAGAGTCACAGACCAGGGCTGGCACCACAGACAGCAGACAGCCCAATGAGGGGAGGTCCGCTGAGGGGCCGGAGACACTCAGGGAGGCCCAGGGCCCTGTGAAGCTCACAGAAGCTTCAGTCTGTAAGAAACGCTAGAATCTTCCTGAGATATATCTGAAAGTGGGGCCCAGTTTCACTCGCATCTGTACACAGAATTTGTTACAGAATGGTCAAATTTTAAACTGGTCCCTTTCCACAAAAAAGACAAAACTCTGAAGCAAACATTAGAATGAATTCTCCCCCTGTCTTGTTCCTGGCCAACTAAGAGTTGTAAAGAATCTGAAAATGGTCAGCTCAAAGGGTACCAAACGCTAGCCTTCCTTTAGTCCCCATCTCCACCCCCCAGCACCAGGGTTGGTTCAGAAGTACAGACCGCTGTCACTGAGTTTCAGGACACGGGGCACCCCAGGGACAGCTGAGGCAAGCCATCGGGTCTGATAAGCAGCCGGACTCGGGGATGAGAAACCACGGGCCCCTGCAACTGACGCCCTGGCAGCCAGGCCAGCAGCAGCTGGTGGAGCAGCCAGGGCTCAGGCTCCAGGATAGCAGCAAGGATACAGTAAAGCAAGTCCCAGTCAGAAAGCCGATGGTAGTGACCCCGCTCACATTTCAATACGAGAAGGGCTTAGAGATAGCAATTTAATTTGAAGAGAATTTCAAATGTTTTCAATGTGTGCATTACTTTACATGGGATGGAGAACGTGCCAATCATCCACATCCCCAAAACTGGGGGCAATGTGGAGGTTTGGAGAGCAAGTTTAGCCTCTCAAACATGCACTGCAAGCTGGGCATAGTGGTGTAGGCCTGTTGTCTCAGCTACTTGGGAGGCTGAAGCAGGAAGAGCCCTTGAGCCATGAGTTCGAGTGGATCCTGGACAACACAGCAGGACTCCAGTTTCAAAAACACAACAACAGGAAACACACACACACTGTAGACCACCGAGAAGTTTCCAGGATTCGGCACTCTCTGAGCTGATCTCCCAGCAGCACGGTGGATTTAGAAATCTAAATGCACAGTCAGGGGCGGGCAGCGGCTGGAGAAGTCAGCTGCAGGTGTCCAGCCGTCTGCAGAGGGACACCCATCCTGGGTTTAAGGCAGAGGGCAAGGACGTCTGGATGTGAGGAGGGCCTCGCTGGGTCTGCTTAATTGCTTCCTGCCTCCTGGCCCAGCTTGGTCCGGGAAGCAGGCAGGCCAGGCTGCAGGTGGGAGATTTGTGCCGCCAGCTGTGAGGCGAGGGAGGGGCTGAGTCTGCGGAAGCAGGAGGGCTGCAGTGGGGAGAGCCCACTGCAATGAATCCTTGAAAATCCTGGGGAAGGAGACAGCTCACTCAATGTGGGGAAGGAGCTTCCTTCCCTCTTTATTTTCCTTCCTTTCTTTTCCCTCACAAGCAACCAGCTAGAGACAGGATGAGCTGTCTCAAGGAAGGAGAAATAAAAACAGTTTTTCAATTCCTGGAGGTCATGTCCTGTTTGAAACAACAAGAAGAGCAGAGAGCCAGTGCTGCCGCGCAGCCCTGATCTCCAGCCAAGGGACCACATTAGTCCTGCCTTCGCGGCCTCAGGGCCAAGGGCTGAACCCTCAAATCGCCCTTTCTCGCTCCTTTGAAAAGAACTACTCACTACCTCCCTGTCAGGCAGTTTTACTGCAGCCATTTCTGCATGGTCTTCCCCTGAGAGCGAGCTCAGATTCAATAAGCCAAGAGGCAGCCACTGGGGCCCTTTTAGCCCTGACCCGTGTCCACACACACTTGGTTTGGCACAGAGGGAAGACTCCAAGTAGCAATAAAACAGCCAAGGAGCGAACATCGTCATAGCTCCCCTTTTCCAACTTGAGTTGTTTAAGATTGACCAGCAGCCTAGGAAATTTCTGCCACTTCTAAATTTTCAGATGAAACTGTCTTCACAGTGCAAATCTTGCCTTTCTTCAATCCCCAACATTCAAGGGCAAATACATGTCAATTAACTGGTACATGTTCTCCTTAAGGAAGCAGGATACCAGGCAGCCAAACACATTGTTGCCACCTGCTTAGATGCTTAAGAAAGCCACCAACAGGATATTAAAAAGAAAGAATTAGAGACAAGCTGGAAAATCAAAAGTGTAAAGTCTGTATTAGGAAAAATAGGCCAAGTTACCTTAAAGAGTCGGACTAGCTCCTTGACATGTCAACCATTTGCAGTGTTGGATGGGGAAGTAGTAGAGATAGTCAGCCAGACACAAACCTACAGTACCACCACACATCTAAGGAAAGGGTGGTTTGCACTGGGCACTTGGTTCCAGTGGTTCTGATGGCCTGAAGAACCCAGGGGTGAAAGGTACACAACGTTGATAGTAGCCCAAGGTTAGGAAACATTCAGTTCATTTATGCACCAAGCCACCTCTGATGATGCCGTGATCCCTGCAGGGTAGAGGAAGAATGTCTTGGTTCAAGGTTAAGAGCATGGCTCCCATCCCTTCAGCAGTTTTGGCTCTTGTAAATAGGCTTGGTGTGGATGTAGCTAAGTGGGAGAGTGCTTATCTAGCATGTTTGAGGCCCTGGGTTTGATCCTTAAGCACAGAAAGGAAAG